>JASDQU010100255.1:202830-220347 GCA_032191745.1 Picea mariana | reverse complement strand
TTTGGAATCCACGGTTGTCGAAATGTCGAAATGTCGAAATGTCGAAACGCCGAAATGCCTTGGCATTCGATCAACGGCTCACAATAATCCCTGGGATCTACAGTCCACGTCTGACCTCGCTATTTTTCGATTCAGGGTTTTGGGAGACAAGGACCTCTATCCTTCCAACTTGCGATACCCAAAATCGTGAAATGGACCAATTTTCCAGAGATGCCTGTGATCGACGGTTCACGTCGAATCGTGATTTCACGATTTTGTGATTTGGGGTTTTGAGAGACAAGGATCTCTGTCCTTCCAACTCACGGTACCCGAAATCGTGAAATGGACCAACGGTCCAGATCTATTTGAGATCAATGGTCACTATTCCTACTGAGCTTTGGATGTCAAAAATCCCTCGCTGCTAACCTCCTCGTAGCTCCACCTTATCCAATGGCCGGCGGGGTTTCGACATTTCTCCTCAAGGACTCTCCACCATCCATTCATATCTTCACGATCTCCCCCCCCCCGAATCTACGTAGCATTAAAGCCTGCACTTCTCCCTCAAATCGTATGATCTGCAGGATCTTCCGCCATGATCCAACGCTCGATGACTTTCTTCCTCTTGAGATTTTACTCACTTCAGACTTAGAAGATTTTCTAAGTCTTCGAAGACTCGGTCTTCTTTCCTTCCATGGAATGAGTTCCTGGATCTCGATAACACTTTCTGAAGCATTATCCCTCCTCAACTTTGTTTGGTTCAGACTTTGATTTCCCACACACTCCTTGCATTTGAGGGATTTCGATAACTCAGATCCATGGTATTTCTCACAGAGAAATTTGTCTTGATCTCCTTATGTTCCTCTCTGGCTCGATAAACACCTTTCAGAGCTTCCAATGAAGAGAAACAATTGAAACTGGAAAAACTCACAGTTCCATCCACTTGTTCATGTAAACAGAAATGATAGGAAAATGCACACAGTCCACATACCATACATTTGGATCAATTTTCCATTCTATTATATTCACAAGTGCCCAATGGCTACAGAATACATTCAAAATTACAGTAACTCAAAACATTGAGATCTCGTGCTAATTCACAATTATCTCTTACAACTAATTTTTCTCTGTATTGCAGCCCTCTCTAACTAGGTGTACAAACTTCTACATAACTCAAAAATGTTTCTAGGGTTTCCCCTGGCTACTTGCCTACTCTAAAATTCATCCTATGCTATCTTAGTTTAGTCACATTCCAAAGCCGAAGTGGAAACACCTTTTTTGTTTACAATTTCAAAACTTGCCTCAAAGGGTAAAATTCGACACTGGTTCAAGTGTGCCCACAAAGGTCAATTCTGACGCTGAGTGGAGGCGGATTCCGAAATTGGTTGTAACTGCCCATGTTAAAGTTCTAGAAGAACTCTCACGTGTTGAGTGGTCCTGCCTCTGTGCGCTTGCCAACGATGCTCCTGCATCATTTAGTGATCTCGAAATATGACCTTTGGAAATCAGAGTCCTGTAACAGCTTGGTGTAATTTGGCGAGTAGTAAGTGCATTTTGTATAATGGTAAAAATATAACAAAAAATTGTATGGGAGGAGAGTGGAGATTAATGTTTATATTGTTTTATGGTTATGTAATGGTTTGTGTGAGAGAGTGAGGAGGGTACGTTGGAGGGAACTTAGGTTAAATGTTTTGTACTAACCCATATTATTAAAATATAATATTAAAATTTAAAGTGAATGAGGTAAGGTCTTAGGTGAGTGGATAAGGTAAGTCTTAGGTGGAGTATATTTATGCCGAAAGCCTTATACCTATTGGCAATGGGCAGAAATAATCATCTTTTAATATAAAATTCTAATCTGATGGCTAACAATTAAACATGCTAGAATATTCTTAGTCGTCCTTCGAAATCAATGAATGTGATTTATTCTTCATAATCTTCTTGTATTTTTGAATGCATCCTGTTTACTTTTTAACATTTACCTAATCATGTTAAGAAATTACTATAGCACTATATGATTGCCACGTTTAACATTACCACATTTAGATTATTAACCATCAATTTCCTTGAGCGTTTCATATTGAGGATTATTAACCACAAATTTCTTCTCCGTGTGTTTTCCTCAGGCGTTTTAGTGGTCCGTTTCATATTGGGTGTAGTAATATATGATGCCAAGTATCTCTTCATAGCTGCATTCTTCACAATGGCTCAATGAACTCAACTACATTTTTCACGACAGCTCAAGAAACTGCCCACATAAGAGTGGATAGGTATTGCCAATATCCAGCCAAGTGAAAATGCAAGTGGGATGGTAGAGGTGGACACACTGAACTTGAGTGCCTGCTCACCCAATTCAAAATCGAAATGGCAAATTGGGTAGGATGAAGTGACACTGTTATTATTATTTGTATGATGCTCCGAAATCAGCATACTGCGTGCGCGCATATACTAGCACAGTCACATTAAACACACATAGCAGATTTTATTTACAAACCTAATTAAAGTTTATGTTAAAATTAGGTTTAACAAAATAAATATGCCTTTCCGCGTTTCCGCCTTTATCAGTCACAATTATGTGACTGTGCTAGTTTATACCCAAGAGTCCTTTTCGTATTTCAATATCGGCTTAGGTTAGTCGTTGACCGACTCCCCGTAGTCGAGATAACCATACATTTCAATATCAACGTAGACTACTCGTTCTACAAAATGGAACACAGTAAGACGTCTCCGATACCGGAAGGCCATCTCATAGAACGAGTCGCTGGCTCACTCCCCGTAGAACAGGCAGTAGGGAAGACCATGCATATGGGCGTGCATATGACCCATTCCCATCATGTATATACGACGCTTACCATATATGATGACCGATACAACGCGCCAATACCATGCTGGTTTGAATTTTGAATTGAGTAAAGGCGCTAAAAATCCATGCCTATTCAAATTTTGATTTTAAATTTGCAAACCCGTCAAAGAATCAATGGCCTCGGATTTGGTTTGAGGTGGTTCTTTTTAAATTTAAGAGTCGGACCTCATCATTATGTTAGATTTTTCGTCTTCGGCATATGTTATTTCTGCACAACACAACTTGGTTTTCTCAGGGGACTTGGTTCTTTCACTAGAATTAGATGGTTCTTTCACTGGACTTTGATCAGTGAACATGCCGGCAGCAGCAGCTAAAACGTCGCCAAATACATTCCATGAGAAAATATGGCTGAACAACGAGACAGGTACAAAATGATATTAATTTCATGTCGTTTTTGTTGTTGCTGGTACGTTTTCTCACATGGTTGAAATGAAAACTATTTTTTGACCTATAGGTGCAGAAGGATTCGAGGAGCAGGGTACTTTAAGTTTGTTAAATATGACAGGCGAGAAATACGTATCAGCTAATTCACCTCCATCAACGGACGTGAGGAGGCCAAACTGGCAGTTGAGGGAGGGAATGAGTATATGCGGTATCTGTGACAACATTGAATGTTCAATATTTGGGAGGCCCGCAGCCCTGCAAGTGAAGGCGGCCTTTCCGTTTCCTCTGCCCGGAATGTAAGAAAGCGTGTGTAATAGTAAGGCTGTAAGTTGTAGCTTTTACAGATGCGGATGGAATTACGAGGGTGTGGCGTTAGAGTGGGATGGAAGTCATTTTGCCTCAGTGAAGAAGGGCGGAGGTGGTCTCGCCAATATGACCAATGGCTATCTTTCCTGCTACAATGCTAATTCCCGGACTAAATGGACATAACTCATGATTGTGGTGGAAGATATTCAACACTCTGAACTTGTGATGCTTTATTCCTCATCTTCGGACAATTCAGAATCAAAATCATCTTCCGACCCATAATCTATGGAAACGGATTCGTAAAGCACGATATATACCCAATTTTACCATTTTGGAGGATGTTTCATAATGATTTTTGTGTCTGCATTTTCTTCATCAAAAAATATATGAATGTTGTGACATGGAAATCTACAGCTGCAAAATATAACCTTCTTGTAAAGATACCTCCTCGTATATTTCATTTTTGTTTTTTTTATAAAATTTTTATAAAATATGACGATTGAATATATGGCAACATAATCTTTAATTCATAATCTTTAATTAAGCTGAAAAGTAGATGGGCACTTAAAGGCATATACCTATTGAAGAGAGGCACAATTAATGATCTTTTAATCCTAAATTCTAATCTAATGGTTATGCATTGAAGATGCTGGATATTCTTAGTCGTTCTTCAACTGTCTGGGAGTTTCTTTATCTGCCTCAGTTATCAGGGCGTTTCATTTCTCATTCTGGCTTTCGGCCTTCACCAACCTCTAACTCCCGAGGTTGTGCTAGTAATCTTTTAATTATAAATTATTATTTGATGGCTAGCAATTGAGGATGCTACATATTTTTAGTCGTCCTTATCAATCAATGAATGAGATTTAATCTTCATATCTTCCTAACATTTTTGAATGCATCTGTTAATCTGTTTATTTTTTCACTTTTACTTAATCATATTAAGAAATTACTGTATAACCATCTACTTTTTCACATTTACTTAATTATATTAAGAAATTACTGTGTAACCATCTAATTACCACTTTTATATGATTAGCAAACTTACTACATTAAGTATTTACTTCACTATTAACTTTTTATCTTTTACAATACAAAATTTACATTTGTGCCACTTTTTGCCATATCTCCTATACAACTACCAACCACACTTATCATATTTGCTAAGCGTTTAATTTTCTACTTGAACATGGAGGGTGACAATGTAAGATTTTCTACATGAACTTGTGCCACGTTTTCCAATATCTCCTATACAACTACGAACCACACTTATCATATTGGCTGAGCGTTTAATTTTCTACATGAACGTGGAACATGGCAATGCAGTATGCGAGGCGTCCTAAAACTCATCGGTTTTGTACACGAACGTGGAGCGTGGAAATGCATGCTACCCTATTTATTTGCCAATGATTCCCTGTAAATCATTGGCAAATAAATGAAAGCGTGATCTGGAATAGATCATTGGTACTAGATGAAAATATTTTGGTTTATTTTTTCTATGCACAATATTTAGGGTTTTGAGACATCAATAGTATTAGATAGGTTTTAATAATGGAAGTTGGATGTTTGTTTATAACAAGTGTTTTGGTTTATTTTTTCTATGCACAATATTTATTTAGGGTTTTGATTTATTTTTTCTATGCACAATATATATTTAGGGTTTTGATTTATTTTTTCTATGCACAATATTTAGGGTTTTGAGACATCAATAGTACTAAATAGGTTTTAATAATAGAAGTGGGATGTTTGTTTATAGCCAGTGTCAGAGCAAGGGCGATAAGCTATGAATTACAGCGAAAAATCCAAGACCTTTAAGTAGAAATAGAGAAAATGAATGCCAACTCTCATTAAAATGCAAAAGTTACAATAGAGAAATATGTTAATAAAACTTGATCGTTCCTGGAATAGATGCTCAGATTTGGACAAACGGTTTGGAACATGAGATTACCATTCACAACAGATTAAGGTAATATTTTTGGTATCTTATTGTTTTTTTTTGTTGTTCGCTCAGTCACTCTTACTATTGTTCCCATCTTGGCTGTGTTTTGCTTCCATGCGAAACTGGATGGAAGTAACATAAATTTCTTGCTAATATTTATATTTTTGGTATCTTACTTATTTTTTTTACTCGAATTTATTCTTCATTTTTAAATCAAATTTTCACCCAGTGAATTTATATATTGAATCTTACAATGGTCAGAACGAAACCACCGTCATAAAAATATACAGAGATGATAAAAAAAACCACCATCATAATATTAATGTAGTTTTGTTCTAAGATCTTAGCTTTCGTGTTTCAATTGATTTTTTTAATAAGAAAAACTCTATCCAAATTCTCACTATTTATTTATAAGGTTTCGGCAAAGTAAACTTCTCACTATTTATTTATAGGGTCTCGGGAAAGTATTTATTTATACGTTCTCAGCAAAGTAAAAAGGGAATTTCAATCCTAACATACATACAAAGATGATTTAAAAAAATATAATTTTAAAAGAGTTGTAAGTAGTCCTCCCCAAATCTGTCAAATTTGAGGATCCAAAAATAATTCTTCTTTAAGCAGGGAATCTCAAAGTGAAGAATAAGATGGAGTTTTGTTAAATCAAATTTTCACCCACGACTTTTATACATTGAACTCCATCATAATATTAATGTAGTTTTGTTTTAAGATCTTAGATTTCGTGTTTCAATTGATTTTTAATAAGAAAAACTCTATCCAAATTCTCACTATTTATTTATAAGGTCTCGGCAAAGTAAACTTCTCACTATTTATTTGTAGGGTCTCGGGAAAGTATTTATTTATATGTTCTCAGCAAAGTAAAAAGGAAATCTCAATCTTAACATACATATAAGGATGATTTAACAAAAAAAACATAATTTTAAAAGAGTTGTAAGTAGTCCTCCCGAAATCTGTCAAATTTGAGGATCCAAAAATAATTCTTCAAGGAATCTCAAAGTGAAGAATAAGATGGAGTTTTGTTAAATCAAATTTTCAACCATATACATTAAACTCCATGATAATATTAATGTAGTTTTGTTTTAAGATCTTAGCTTTTGTGTTTCAATTGATTTTTTTAATAAGAAAAACTCTATCCATATTCTCACTATTTATTTATAAGTTCTCGGCAAAGTAAACTTCTCACTATTTATTTATAGGGTCTCGGGAAAATATTTATTTATACGTTCTCAGGAAAGTAAAAAGGAATGTCAATCCTAACATACATACAAAGATGATTTAACAAAAACATAATTTTAAAAGAGTTGTAACATACATACAAAGATGATTTAACAAAAACATAATTTTAAAAAAGTTGTAAGTAGTCCTCTCCAAATCTGTCAAATTTGAGGATCCAAAAATAATTCTTCTTTAAGCAAGGAATCTCAAAGTGAAGAATAAGATGGAGTTTTGTTAAATCAAATTTTCACCCATAACTTTTATACATTGAACTTCATAATGGCCAGAAAGAAATCCCAATTCTAATATACACAAATGATAAAAAAACAACCACTCATAATAATATACAGAGATGATAAAAAAAAAAACATGATCATAAAACTTATGAAAAAATATTGCTGTATTTTTGTTTTTAGATCTTAGTTTTCAAGTTTCAATCCATTTTTTTAATAAGTAAAACTCTATCCAAATTCTCACTATTTATTTATTTATACAGTCTGGGCAGAGTAAAAAGAACCTCAATCTTAACATACAGAGATGATTTAAAAAAACATAATTATAAAAAAGGTGTAAGTAACTCTTCTCAAATCTGCCAAATTTGAGTATCCAAAAGGAATGTTGTAATCATTAATACGAAGGCTATGGTTGTTTATACATTTAACGAGAAGCTTGATGCTAATAAATTACAGTTTGCATATATCTCTAGAAGGAAAATGGAAATTATAATTATCTGAATACATGGGATGCTACTGCAATCATTAATACCTACACTATTGTTTATACATTTAACAGCAATCTAATAAATTAGCTTTTGTGGATGTGTCCAAAAAGATAATGGAAATTACAGGTGAAAGGATATATTCTGAATACATTGGATACTCATTGTGCAAAGATAGCGATGCTCACAAAGTTATCGGGACATAAACCTCTTATGTATTTCGGTCCGCTGTCAGGCATGGGCACAGAATCGTAAAATTCAGACGAATATGATGGATCCAAAGGAAATTCCCGTTGAAAAGAAATAATTCGGGGCATCCTAGGAGGGAGGATAGGCAACGGAGCTTCAATGTTCAATATCTGAATCACGTGTTTTATTTCCGGCCTCTGACGAGTATGAAGCTTGACTATTTGCATTGTGTGTAAACTCATGTCTAAATGGCCGACAGTGGTGCCATTCGGGTTCTGTGGGTTGCCGTCATTAAACTCCACTTTGTACATAGTATGGTTATGTCAAATAAAGAGAATCTTGGGAACTCGGAGCACTTCTCCCACTTTTGGTGAGGTTTGACCCACATTTCCAAAGATGCTCTCCTTTATGTCTTGTTAATAGTCATCTTACTCTGGAATCTTGTATGAAAACCCTGATAGATATACTGTTTTATCTGCTTTTGGTTGATATGAAATAAGATATACTATTTTATATGCTTTCGGTTGATATGAAATAAAGTTGATGATTTGGTCGGAGATTCCTTCATGAATACATCCGCTGAATCCCAAAAGTAAGATTTTGTGGCCGACATATAGGACCACAAGTCTCTTCGAAGTCCTGGCTTCATGATGACTCCTCCTTCAAAAATTTGTATAAAGGAAGGGTAGGGGCTCATTATTCGGCATTAGCATTTTGAGAGTCTAGAGTCCGAGTCTCTAAGCTTCCCTTCTGTTTGAAGCTTCGTGTCTTTCTTAAGCCTGTAAGTTTGTAAGTTAGTCGAGCGAAGAATAGTCTGCTCTAAGTCTATGCATCTGACACATATTGTAATACCCGAGTTATTTTCTCTCATTAATATAATATCAAAGTCTTCCGCATATGTGTTTAAAGCTCTGAAGTTTCGTTGTTTGTCTCATATTATGCACTCATTGTGATCTCGCTTATTTCCCTATATCTACAATCAATGTTCCTTGGTACTGTCTGATATAGTTCGCTCATCGAGATAATAAGGTTCACTGGTAGTCGGTATAAAGGGACGACCGAGCACTGGTAGTAAGTCCCGCTAAGGCAGGAGGCCGCAAAAGGGAAGTTGTAGGTGTGGAGGGTCCACGGAAAGCCGGCTATAGGGTTCACATAAAACTGCAAAAGCGTGATGGACTTCGGGTGGTGGGGTTCATAGTTTGGACAGAGTAAAGCGGTTAACTCGACGATATTGGTCCTGTCGAGAGTAGCAGAGACTAGAAGACTAGATAGCGAGAGAAGATAGTGCATGAAACATAGTGCAAATAGTCAAGCTTCATACTCTGACAGAGGAGGCCTCTGACAAAGCTGTTCATCGAATACTCCTTTCTCTTCCTCTTGAAAATAAGAGGAGAAATATTTGAGTTAGGGCTTTGTGGATATTTGAATTAGTGCTTGAAAAAATTAGGATTTGTTGTACAATAAAAATAAATGTAGTAGGGTTTTTTCTATAAGAAAAAATAAATGTAGGGGATAGGGTTTATTTTTATGATAAGAAAAAGTAATGTTTTTATGATAAGAAGAAATAATCTCTGTTATGATAAAAAAAAATAGGATTTATTATTAAAATAGATAAACTTTAATTTTTAAATAACAAACATTAAATTTTTTTATAAATATAATTATGTATTTTATAAATAATTATTTATTTTTATAAATATAATTATTATAATTATATATTTTTTTCTTTTCTCACCTCTTATAAATATATAAATATTTTGTTGATTTATACTTAAATATATTGCTTAAAATAATAATCAAAATAGTATCATACAAAATATATATACCTTTTAATTGAAATTAAATTATTTTAAAAAATTTCCAAAATACCAACACATTAGTGATTATTTTGTTTATTTTGTTGATCTATCCTTAAATAAATTGTTTAAAATAATAATTAAAATATTACCATACAAACTATATATACTTTTTAATTGAAATTAAAATATTTACAATAATTCTCAAAATACCAACACATTTAAATGTAAGTAATAATTAAATTATATAAAATAATTTCAAAAATACTAAACATATTTAAATGTAAGTAATTGAACAAATTTAAACAATAATAAAAAAAATGATATTAAATAAATAAAATATCAAATTAAAAAATTAACAATATTAAATAATTGTATTATTTATTTTTTTAAAGAAAATGTGCTAAAATTAAATATCTCTAATAACAATATATTGTATTTAAAAAAGACAATATTTTATATCTTACACCAAATGTCCAATAACATTATATCAAAAGAAAAACATTTTACACTTTGATTGACATTAAAATATTTTAAATTAACATTTTTGAGTTTGATTAACATTAACATATTTTAAATTAACATTTTACAGTTTGATTGACATCAAAATATTTTAAGTTGCCACTATCAAAAAAATAATTTTGATGAAAAAACTACTTCATTATAAAATATAAAAAGAAAACACCATGACATGAAAGAATTTGTCACATTGTGACACTGACACTGAAAGGGTTAAAAATGAAAAAATCTTTCTGTTGGAGTGTCCTTGTATGAACACATTACTTGTACCAATACCACAAAATCTATCACGCTTAGTCATAAATGGATGTAAATTAAATATTTTACTACTATAAATTATAATTGCTTGCAATACCAATAATTTTATATATGGTTATTTGTAAGGAATAGATTTTACAATTGAAGATCATATGTTATCAATGTCCTTAGAAAAAGTATGATTCTAAATTTCCTTAGATATAATATAAATTTTCTTTTATGTAATATATCACATTAGTTCAAAGTTCCTATCTTTTTCACAATAAACTCTACCAGAAATTCAATCTTGTAACATATCAAACACAAACAAACCTTCCCATGTGATGAACATTGCCTAATGTTGCAATCTCACGAATAAAACCATACGTTACAACATGATGAATATAGTAATGTTGCAATGTGTCGAATTAAGTAGCATTGTAGAGTGACAAACATAGTAACATTGCACTCTGACGAACATAGTAATGTTACAAACTACTGAAAATAGTAACATCGCAATGTTACGAACATAAACTGACATCACAATGTGATGAACATAGCCATGTCATTGTAATGTGGATAGTAGCAATAACGTCACAATATCATGAACATTAACATGCATTGCAATATGCCATGCATTTCCCTGTTGTCGTAATGTGACAAACATCTCCTCATGTTGAAATCTGACGTACATATCCTGACATCGCAATGTGACAAACATTTTTAAATGTCACAAAGTGTCGAACACAGTAATGTTGCAATCTACCAAACATCGTAATGTTACAATGTGACGAACATAGCTCCGACGTTGCAATGTGACGAACATAAACGAATGTTGCAACATGATGAACATAGCCCTTTCATTGCAATGTGACAAACACATCCTCATGTTTCAATGTGATGCACATATCCTGACATTGAATTGTGACAAACATTTCTAGACGTCACAATCTGAAGAACATAACCATGCCATTGTACTGTGGATAATAATGTCAGAATGTGACAAACATCAATAGAGGCTACAATGTGTCACAAATTGCATTGCCTTCACAATGTGACGAACATTTCCTCATGTTACAATGTAATACAAACATCTTGACGTCGCAATGTCTCAAACATATTAACATTGCAATCTACCAAAAATAGCAACATCGCAATGTGATGAACATATCCCTGTCATCACAATGTGATGAACATATCCTCACGTTCCTATGTGACACACATACCTTGATGTCGCATTATGACACAAATACCCTTGACGTCACATTGTGGAAATCGTCGCAATGTGACGAACATTGCCTCACATTGCATTGTAACACAGATATCCCAAGGTCACAATCTGTCAAACATTTCCAAATGTCACAATGTATCGAACATAGTAACGTTGCAATCTACCAAACATAGTAACTTCATAATGTGATCAACATATCCTTGTCCTCACAATGTGATGAACATGACATATCCACATATTCCTATGTGACACACATACCCTGACGTCACATTGTGAAAAACATACCCTTCATGTCACATTGTGACAGTCATCACAATGTGACGAGCATTGCCTTACATTGCATTGTAACGTAGATATCGCAAGGTCACAATGTGTCAAACATTTTCAAATGTCACAATGTATCGAACATAGTAACATTGCAATCTACCAAACATAGTAACTTCACAATGTGACAAACATATCATTTTCCTCATAATGTGACTAACATAGTCATTTCATCGCAATCTGATGAGCATAAACATATGTTGCATTGTGACGAATATAACCCTCTTTTTGCTATGTGAAAAACAAATCTTCGCATTCCAATGTGATGTGCATATCCTGACGCCGTATTGTGATAGACATTTCTAAATATTGCAATGGGACTAATACAACCCATTGTCATGATGTGATGTACACAACTGAATGTGGCAATGTGACAAACATACACCAACATTTCAATGAGACGAACATTTCCCAACATCACAATGGGATGAACATAACCCACTGTTGGACTATGACAAACCTATTCCAACACCATAATGTGACAAACAAAAACCCTTCATCGTAATTTTATGACCATAACCTTATGATGTCATGTGACGAAAAAAATATAATGTCACAATGTGATGAACAAAACATGATGTCACAATGTGATGAACAAAACATGATTAGCATTGCAATGCATTAATGCCATAGTAAACTATGGTTAAACATAATCTAGATGGCCCACCATAATTAGATCCACATGGTCAACAAATTTGATCAATGGGTATGGTTAACCATAACAAAACCTCATCAACCATAGTCAACGTTTCCTTCCCAAAGTCAAACAAGGTCTACCAAAGTTAACTATGGTCATGGTCAACCATAGTTAACCATGGTATTTTTCAATTAATATATTAATACTTTAATAATGTATTAATAATTTAACATGTTACATTATAAATTAATGTATCGATACTTTAATTTTTACATTATATTAATGCAATAATGTATTATTATTGTATTAATATTTTAACAATGTATTACTAACATCATTAACCATTTCTGTTACAGTTCTATTCTTTCTTTCAACTAATCCATTTTGCTAAGGTGTCCTAGTCGTTGAGAACTGCCTTTTATTCCATGATCTTCACAAAAGTCCATGAATTCTTTTTATGTGAACTAACCTCCATTATTTGATCTTAAGAACTTGATTTTCAAATCAATCTCATTTTCAACCATCTCTTTGAATATACTGAAACATTCAAATGCCTCTCACTTTTTCTTGAGAAATCTAACTGCAAACATTCTTTTAAAATCACCAATAAGTAGCATGAATTATTGTTTTCCATTCAGTCCTTTTGTTCTTATTGGTCTACATAGATCAATGTCCACAATCTCCAATGGTTTTGTTGTAGAGTATTCCTTCATTATGAACTCAGTTCTTGTTTGTTATCCATGCAGTGGGTGCTTGCACATAGTATTAGCTCGTTTTGAAATTTCTATCATCTCTCTTACCACTTCCTTTTTGCTAATCTTGACAAGATTTTCAAAGTTCATGTGACCCATTTTCTTATGCCGAAGACAAATTTCATTTTCCTTTCCCAAGAAACATCTTTCCTTTCCAATCTCATTTAAAATCTATAAGTTGTTTGGAGTCCTTGCCGCTATAGACACAAATTTGCCTAATCTTGCTTTCCTTATCTCACACTTATCTAAGTCAAATAGAAGAGTATGTCCCTGGTCACACATTTGAATCATACTTAGTAGATTATGCTTCATATTTTCAAGAAGTAGGACAATTTTTGTCATGGAATATTTTCTTCCAATCTTGATTGTGCCTTTTCCTATTATTTTGGTTTAGTTATCATTGCCAAATGAAACTGATCCATCTCTTTATTTCTTCATAGTTACAAACATGTCTTTGTCACCTATCATATTATTTGAAGAACCATTGTCAAAGTACCAATCACTTCTTCTTCTTTTGGATTGTATAGCAATAGAACATTCTTCAATATTTAGTTTATCCTGCTTCCTTATCCATATTCTTGAATGTTCTTTTACATGATTATTTAAATCCTTCTTTGGTTCATTTGGAAGAACTATCAATATGCAATCTTTGGCCATGTGTCCAAAATTATTGCATTTATAACATTATACTTAATTTAATGAGCCAAAACTGCTATACTCTTGGTTATACACTTCATGAGGTTTTTTGAGATGATTCATTCTAGAGTAGCCTTCATAATTGTTTTTGTTCTTCGTATAGGCTCTACAATTTATAGCCTTGTGGCCAAAATTGTTACAAGAATAACATAAACCAAGAAAAATAGTTCCGTACCTGGGTGTAGGATATATTTTGAATGGTGTTGTTCTTCTCTAATCTTATTCTTGATTTCTTTCCATAGTTGGTTGCTAATTCTAAAATATGGATCTTCTAGGTGGTGTCATTCTTCTATAATATTCTTCTTGAGTTCTCTTGCATTCTTTCTTATTGATAGGAACTATGATGACCTATTCATAAATTATTTTTTATGCTTTTGTTTCTATTGTCATGGAGCTCAAACCCTTCTCAGTATGTGTTTGTTTGTATCCCAGTCTGAAATTGTCATAGTATGGCATTTGACTGGTGATGATTTCATCTAATATTTTGGTATTGTTTTGTTGCATGTCCTTATAAAGTCTGTTCCTTACTGAGGCTATTTATGCTTCCAAGTTCTCATTCTCTTTCTATTTTTCTTCCAGTTGAATTTTAAGTATTTATTTAATCCTTTTGGCTTCTTCCATCTGGAATTTGAGGTTCATAATCATTTGTTCATATTCTTCGGAGTTAGAATTTTGAGAATCCTTTTTTATCTTGAGTAATTCTCCCTAGAGTAATTTTTTTTTATTGCTTTCTCTTTTTAGCTCATATATGGCACTCATTAGTTCTTCTTTGAGATCCACTTCACCTTATTCTTCATAATATTCTTCATCATTTTCTGATTCCATGAATAATACTCTTTCTTAATCATTGCTACTATCATTATCCCCATATGATGAGGAGCTATCCTCTTTTGATTAGAGACTTTTCATGAAGAATTTATTTTTGTTTCTTTTATTGTCTCCTTTTTTATATTTCTTTTCTTTCTTGGGAACTCCTTCTTCATCATTCTCTTTATTCTTAGCATATGGACATTTATTAGCAAAATGACAAATTTTACCACAATTAAAGCATTTAAAAGGAAGCTTACCTTTGTAGTTTCTAGATCCTTTCTTTAACTTTGTTACGAAGTTGGACATTTCTTCATATTCATTTCAATCATCGTTGCAACTACAATCTGAAATTGGATTTTTCTTATTCTTCTTTATCTTATTGGATGCTTTGAAATATTCTTCCTTACTCAATGGATTGTCCTGCTTTGTTCTCATTTAATAAACTATAATAATTCCATGTAACTCATCCATGCTCAACGTGGAAATATATGCTCTTTCTTCTAGGGATGGAATTTTTGGATCAAATCTCATTGGAAGAGACCTTAGTATCTTTTGAATCACCACAGGGCCTTTAATTTATTCTCCCAATCCTTTGATATAATTCACAATTTCATCAATTCGTAGAAAGTAAGTTGCAATGTCTTCATCTCTAGTTGTTAAAATTTATCTCTATATGTTTTAAGCTCAACCTATTTTACTTTGGCATCTCCTTTGTAAATATTTTGAATTTTTTCCCAAAGATCCTTTGCAGTACCACAATGCATAACTTTGACAAATACTGAATCGACCAGGCTACCCAGAATAGTACTTTTATCCTTCGAATTTTTTTCACTGAGTTTCCTTCAATATTTTTCCATTGGAGGAGTGGTAGGTGTTGTATATCCTCCTAATACTTCTTTCCACCCATAAAATCATTGTTATTGTAAAATTATTTCGTTCCTTTTATTACAGAAGGAATAATTATGACCATCAAACATTGGGACTCCATTCTTAGTGAAATCCATGATTTACCTTCCAGTGGTTAGGCTGATTCTGAAGGAACCTGCTCCGATACAAATTGTTGAAATAATGAGAGGGGAGGTGAATCAATATTATAAAAAATTTACCAATTTTAACCATAATATGTAAGCATCAATTCATCAACAGTTTATCACTTATGATTTCATTCAAGATATTATGAGCAATACCATTCAACAACACATAACCATATATGCATAGTACCCCTAAATTTTACGTGGAAACCGAAATGGGAGAAAAACATGGAATGATTTCTTATGTATATCAAATATTATATTCATTTGAAGCACCAACTTCCAAATTATATAGCACAAACTATAAGGAGGCTCCAACCCCATTTTTATAGGATCCAACCTAAAGGAATCTACAACTCCCTAAATTATCTCGCTCCAACTCGAAGGAGGCTCTAGCCTCCTGATTTATAGGCTCCAACATAAAGGAAGCTCCAACTCCCTCTGATATCCAACTAGAAGGATGTTACAACCCTCTTTTCTTTCCCATTCCTTCCGCCCGAAAATATAAGGGTAGACTCAACCTATCACCAACAATTTCATTGATAATCAACCTATCACTCATAATCAACCTATCATTGATAATCAACCTGTCACTATGATCATCCAACCTGTCATTGTCCCTATCCTTGATATTGATACATTATCATCAATAAGACCAGATCCACTCTCATAAATAATACACCAAGCCCTTCACCAATATGTGCATCAAATCATATGCTAAGACATGTGTTCCATATCATCCATGTAATAATCATGTGTCATATTGATAAACCATGTGCCAATATATTTCTCAAACATGTGTCATAACATCCATAAACCTTGTACTAAATCATGTACCATAACATCCATCAACCATGTACTAAGATATGTACCATAACATCTATCGACCATGTGCCAAGATATGTACCATAACATACATCAACCATGTACCAAGATATTTACCATAACATCTATCAAGCATGTACCAATATGTGTCTCAAACATGTAAACATATACCAAAGTACATCTCAAACTATGTGTCCAATATCCAAGATGATCCTCAAACCATATGCCAAAAGAATGTCTTAATCATGTGCCAAACCATCCAAGATATTCCTTAGTCATATACCATAACCATCAAAATAGAACACATAAAAGAATAAATTTAATCATGTAGCAACATGGTGTATGTGATCACAAACCTGCATACCTTCCTCAACTTCAACAATAAGAAAATAACATCTTCATCAAACTTTACCTCGATCTCACTGGACTAGTTTTTGGATTAGTCACAAACCCTAAATTTCAACAAGAATAAATTTGTCCCTGAAATGAATAAAGGGATGAAACTTGTACCCAATATTCTTCAATATATTCTCTGAAATTACGTGAATTTTCACTCCTTGAATCATCCCTAAAAATGAGTTATACTGAAAATGGCAGACCTTGATGAATTTTGGTCTATTCTAGAGAGAAAACTTGTAGAGCATGCCACGTGATGAATATTTGATATCTAGTTTGGAAATTCATACATAGCATACTAGAGGATTTACTCTTTCTAATTTAATTGATCTCACCAAATTTGGATCTTTGTGAAGAATTTAAGATTTTTTTTCTTAGAACACTTGTTTGCATCTAGTTTTAGGACTAGTCCAAAACCCTATCTTCCATAGAGTGTATCTCCACAAATAAAATGATCGAAAAGATGAAATTTTTACCACAGGTACCCTGATATGTCTTCTCAACATAATCCAAGTTTTTATATCTTAATCATTCTATAAAAAACACTATAGAAAAAATGGTAAGATGACCTTTAAATAACATACCTGGGTGAAATCATGAAGGTGGGTTACACTTTTGCTTGTTTTATGAGAAAAAAAAATGTATTTTCACAAGTTAT
>JASDQU010100255.1:129556-190456 GCA_032191745.1 Picea mariana | reverse complement strand
TTTTTGCCACAAGTGCATTCTACCTTATAGACCAATTATACTAACATTGGTCCATGGTATCCTTCACTGATATCATCTTTTATCTAATGGTTTCAAGGGGTTTAAAAGTGGCAATGATATCCTTATTTATTAGAACCTTAGTGACCATATTGCTGACCCCTTTGATGTAGGGAAGGTTTTGCATGAACATGGATTATATGCCATTGGTTTAAACTTCCCATTAACATTGTTTAAATGGGTTTTTTATAATAATCCCTTTATTGTCATGTTAATTGGGATGGTTGTTTGTATGAACCTAATATAAATTAAATTAAGATGAAGGGACCTAGTTGTTTGTTTGGATGACTTGAGAGATTTAATTAAAAATTGTTGGATAGTTGTGGATATAGTTGAACTAAATACATAATTTTGAAATATTTTATGGTGACCTAAAGTTACATAGAGGGACCAAATATCAAGTAAACTAATTCAATGAAATATCAATTTACTTATTGTTAAATTTATAAGCAACTGCAAGAGCCATTCTCTGAAAGGATGGCTAAGACCCTAGACAAGATCTAGGGCCCCCAGTGCACTCCTGGGGTACTTGGTCTAGGACCAAATAGTCAGTGCCATGGAAAAAGACCCTTGTTAGGGCCCGCAGTATACGACTGGTGTTCTTAGTCTATAATAAAGCAATAAAGACCCTTGAGAGGGCCTCCAATATACGACTATGGTTCTTAGTATAGGACCAAGGATTTAAACCCCCTAGATAATTATGGGGCCCCTAGACATGGTCTAGGGTACCCATGCCTAGAGCATGGGTTGATCCTTAGTCTTGGACCTTCGTGGATAAAGTTCTAGAAAAAGTTTAGAGGAAAATTGATCACATATGCAATGATGATAAAGTAATAAGATCACCATGAAAATGAATGAACGAGTATTGCCACCTTGTAAACCCTCCTTAAGCCTCTCCTACCCTTGTTTGTGTGATTTGGGGTTTTATGTTGTTGTAGAGTGTGTTGGAACTGCTGCGACTTTCTTGTGTGGGGTTAATGTGCACCGACCCTCCTCCTCTTATTTTGGAGTTTTATGTTGTTTTGTCTTAAGGGTTAATTAAAGTTTAAATTAAAAATGTTTATTATATCATGTTTAAATTATTTAATTTAAACATGTTATATTAATTATTTTAATTTAATTTATATGTTTAATACCCTAACCTAAAGTATAAATAGAACCCCTCCTACCCCTCATATTACATAATTTTATTTTCTCTCTAAAGTGAGCAGATCCTCTCCTTGCTACGACCTTCTTGATTTTCTGTTGGAGTCTCCTTGCTGCGATCCTCTAGATTTTCTGTTGGAATCTCCTTGTTGCGGCCCTCTTGATTTTTTCTGTTGGAGTCTTCCTTGTTGTAGCCCTCTATCTTTTTTTGTTGTAGAGTGTGTTGGAACTACTGCGACTTTCCTGTGTGGGGTTAATGTTCACCGACCCTTCTCCTCTTGTTGTATAAACTACCAAGAATAATGTGCACTAACTATACTAACTCCTACACAAATATTTGTATAAACTACCAAGAAGCCACCGATAGCATATCGGTAGACACCATATGATCAATTAAATCCTTTGCATTTTGGACATTAGTGACAGAGAAAATGGAAGCAAGAATAAGTTGGTATTTCTCTACTTGTTTCCTAGGACCAATAATGATGGCTAGTAGGAAAGGAATATGGCATGTAATATTATATCCTAGCACTTTTGTAGGAGACAATGTCTAGGTAGAATTTGATGAGATTTATTAGTAAGAAAAGGAGAAGTATCCTTCTTATGATCCCAATTCATATAACCTATGACAGTGACATTTTCTAGAGTATTCAACAGATTCAAAGATTCTTTTCTCTAAAATATACAATCTTCATTATACGTTTGATGCCATTTTGGAGGAGAAAGACCCGAACTTTCTAGGTGGGTGGAAGTGACCATTAGTTATGGGCCCATGCTAGTGTCTACATCAATAATACATAAATTTTCCCCCTAATTGAAGTTCCATAGGATTTACAATGTAATTCCTCAATAGTTAAGTTGTTTAAGTGTATGAAAAATTCTGCTCAAAGCAGATCATGTTGTCCACAACTTAGTCCACATGTGCATTACAATGTGATGCTAATTTAGCAAATTATAACTTATCATTGGCTGCATTAGGTAGTGACTCATTAGGAATTAAATAAGTAGTATGCTTAGTCTTGCATTGCAAGAGAAAACCTTAAGCCTTGTCAAGAACATCCTAATAGTTATGTATTGCATTCTGTAGAGATGTAAGGAACTATTGTATTGTAGTATCTGGTTTGATCAGATGCACCACACATAAATGGAGGAATTTCTTGTGAAATACCTTTTTAACCATTACACGACTAGTTAGAAGCTATGAGACTACATAAATAGCAAGTTTAAATGTGTGAATCCATTTTCACCATGGAACAAATTATATTGACTTATAGCTACATCATAGATGGCTTTGTGACTTGATTAGTGAAAAAAAAACAAATATGAGATAAAAACAAGCCAATGAGAGTAACATCACATTCCACAATTTCTTGAAAAGGAAACATAACCAATTTGACCAAGCCATGATGATTAGCTAGGGAATTATTTCCATTATTGGTATTTCATGGAAAATGGTATGGGTGAACATGGGGAGTGTTGGGGAGATTTTGAACTATGAGGACAAAGCCTATGATAAAATTTGTTTGACTACCATTAATGAGTGAGGTGATAACTACAGTCCTAGATTTGATAATTATGGTTAAACAAGGATTCTCTATCAGTTGGGAAATAATGGTGTGTCATATGGACTAAACTTGGATCTAGGGTGGTAATGTTTGAGATTCAATGATCTTTGACAACCACAAAAATGTTCTACACACAGGAGAAGTGTCCCATTGCTCATAAAAGAAGGCCTTGGGAGGAGCTTGACGATACAATGCATGACACTGAAATGAGTGTGTACAATATTTATGAAAAGAGAATTAAGAGAGTTTATGGCATGCATGATAAGTGTTTCTATGTAGTGGAGGAAAGGTCATTGTAGGCCCACCGGATGAATGAAAAGGGGTACATGGATCTGAAGAAGTAGATGAAGAATAAGGAGAGAATATGTGCCACTTCCCCAAATTTTGTTCTACTGTAAGAACTCTTTTAAAGGATTGATTAAGATTATCACAGTCAAGGATTTCAACCTTGGTGTGTAAATAGGTAAAATAACTAACAATTTAATTTATAGAGACATAAATGTATAGATGTCTTATAGTTAACTATACATGGAGCTTAATGAATTGATTAGTATAAGGTTGAAGTGATTGACATAGAAATATCTATGGTGAAGTTATCATATGCATAAATATTTTTAATACTTGGATGGTAAAACTACTAACATAATGCCTCACAATTGTTTTTCCAAGAGGTCACATGGTTTTAATTCGAATATGAATCCTTTAGATACAAATGGAGGGTGGAAGAATCATGGAGGTTTTGAAATCACTCAAGTATTAACCCACCTAGGTTTAGTACTACCCATTCAAGTTTCATCGCATTCACCATCTTGGGATAAGAGTCAAAATACATGGATACATGGTCTTTAAGCCTAGAGATTCTAGAGTGATTGATGAGGGCCCCTTTAGTTGGGTTAGGGATTGCAACACTTTCTCCAACTTGTCAGTAGTACTCTACAGAAGTTGTAATGAAGAAGACTTTGAGATTTACTAAAAGGTAAATTTATCTTTGCTAGGTGCCACATAGTAGACCCATTGAGAATCAGGTTGTTTTGGTATGCCACAAATTTGATTAAAAACTTCAATAAAGTTTGTTTTTCTTTTTAGAATATGATTGCATAGATTAAGTAAAACTTTTGGAAGTGGAGGAGCATGCCTCCAATAAGTTGGTTTTTGTAGGAGTAGTGATACAGGAGCAGGCCTCATGATAGGTGTAGATCAATCTTTAGGAGATACATAAATTTGAACTTCTAAGGAGTAGGAATCGTGATTGATGTAGGTCAATCTATAGGAAATTTCTACATACAATATTTAGAAAACACAAGAGTGAGAGACATAGAGAGAAAGAACATTTTGGGAAAAATGAAGTCCTTTAGCTTTTAATTTCTTGTTATATTTATATTACAAATACTTCAATTAGATTTGACCAAGTCACACACATTAAGACCCATTTATTTAAGTCTTAAGCTCACCACTACATTAAAACCCATTTATTTCATAAAAAAATATAAAGGTAGACATTAAGCATCTTGCTAAGGATATATATTCAATCAAGGATATATATTCAATCAATTCATATGTCATAAGTATCCTATATAATGGTAAGGTAGCAAAGTGATACATGTTCACATTTAGATGGTGATATAAATAAGGTAAAAATTTACATAACTAATTATTTGGCATAAGCATAAGAAAAAAATAAGCATAAGCATCTTTTTCAAGCATCTTTATAAAAAAAACTAACTTTATAAGAAAAAAACTAACTTTATAAAAACTTTCTTATTAACTAAACCATAAAAAATTTTAAACACAAAAATATAAAAAATAACAAATTTATCATTCCAGTGGTTTGATTGAAAAAAAGTAATAATTAAATTTTATATAAAAGGAAAAGGAAGAAATAAATTCCAGGGTTGTTAAACTAATGGAAGATATAGTAATGATGATTGACATGTAAACATTTAATGACTGGTGAATTATGTCATTACAATCTCTTAAAAATTTAATTTATTTTTTGTTTTAAAAAGTTAAAATAGCAACAATAACTATAAGCAAAAGTAGGTGAAAGAAAAACTGAATTGTATGTGTTATAATAGCTAGAAATAAATTGTAATAGTGATTAACATGATAGCATATAAATCGTATCCGTGTAATAACTTTTATTCTTTCTTCTGAATGCACAAATCTCGTATGTGCAACTTCCTCGTAGTCCTTAGTCTGATTAGGATATGAATATGAGCACATGTATTCTGAACTTCTTTAACAAATGAATGAAGTTCGGGGAATTTAAAGGGAACAAATATCTATGTGATCTGTATAGGAATAGGTCTGGTTATTTTTTGTTGGGAAAGATGGTCTTCGACCATATTGGTTATGAACTCTCGGTATCTGATTTCCTAGATAGTTGGATGAGATCAGATGGGAGTGCATGTTATGAACTCTCGGTATCTGTTTTCCTAGATAGTTGGATGAGATCGGATGGGAGTGCCTGTTATGAACTCTCGGTATCTGATTTCCTAGACAGTTGGATGAGAGTATCTGGTTATGAACTCTCGGTATCTATTTTCATGTCCAATCAGATGAGATCGGATGGGAGTGCCTTGATATGTCTAATTCCACCACATTGTGTAGGCGTGATGTCTTCAGTACTTGAGAGTGGAGTGGAGGCAATGTATCATTGTTGAAACGGATAATGACCATACTCTTTAACTGTATAATTCAGGAGTTTGTGTTCATATCAAACCCAATGTTCAACACTATCTAGCTTGACATTCTTTTTGTGAAGTCCTTCATAGAGCTCACCCGAAGGCTCCTATTTCCATAAATCGAGTGAAAAATAGGCTATAAACATATGCTTAATTCATATTTATGAAAATGCCAATTCAATCTAACCACCTACGAACCCTTCCTCTGACGATATTTATGTAAATTATTCGGCTTCATTAAAAACAAGGCTAAACTCAAATAAGGTACAGTATGGATTAATAAGAAGGAAGGTTCTCAACCAGAGGCTATGAAAGAGTCTACGGATCTGAGTTAGGAAAGAACCGTCTCGGCTTGTTTCATAACACTTCACCCGCCAATGCCTGTGTTACTGATTTTCAAGAGCCCAGGTGAAGTGAAAGTCTTTCTAACCGGTTGCGATTAAGATTGATTTGGGGCATTCTTTGGTAGTCATAGTGCTGGCTAGCTAAAAACTTAAAATAGTCGAATCATACTTTTAAAACAAATCTAAAGCTACGGTTTAGAAACTTACCTCGACGCAACGACGACCCCGACGCCGACCTCAGTTGTGCTCATTTCCTGGCAACCTCCTCGACGACAATGAATACAACAACATCCTCATGACAATGAATACAACAACCTCCTCGTGACCTCCTCACGACAACCACACAACATACAAATAACGACAGCATACAACATACAAAAAACGACAAACACAACATATAGCAAACGACAACAAAATTTTGTAAAACATTCCTAAATTGATGTGTGGTTAATATATAAAAAATCTTTCGGCTGAACAAATATTCAGCCGAAAAATAGTTCGGCCGAAAACTGATTGCCTGAAAGAAAATATCCGGCCGACAAAATTTGTACACACAAATCGAGGGGGCAGTTATTGCATCGTTTGATTTGACGTTTATTGTTTTAGCCGAAAAATAGTTCGGCAGAAAAAAATATCTTTCGTCTGAAAAATATTATTAGTTCATCCGAAAAAATGTTTTTTGGAATTTTGGAGACCTGATTGTCACGAAAGTGTAACCCACCTTCATGATTTCACCCAAAGGTATTTGGACATGAAGAAAAATGCACATGCAGATACAACACCCATGGATGGATATTATACATCATGTTTTTTCTGATGGTATGTGGCACATCACGTGGATCCTCATGGTTGAGGAGAAATGAATTTTTGAAGATGACAAAGTGAATTGAAGAAGGAAGTACATGTAGTCCCTGAAGATAATTAAAGAAAAGAATTACAAAATAATAAAGTGTCAGGTCGGCCCCAATGTTAAACGGAAGTGACATAAATGGTATAAATAAACATCATTATACATTCAGTTGATACAAGTTGAATTACAAAGGAAAATAGAAGTAAAGAAGGTCGGATTTCAAGGGAGGATGAAGTATTTTGGTGATGTGTTCTAAGGCCATCTTACCATTTTTGCTATAACTTTTTTTCTAGAATGATTTAGATGGTGAAATCGCTATGGTATTGAGAAGACATATCAAGGTACCTCTGGTAAAAATTTTAGCTCTTGATTCGCTATAATTATGGAGATACACTCTGTGGAAGATAGGGTTTGTGACTAGTCCTGAAGCTAGTCAATAAACAGGTGTTCCACGTAAAATAATCATAACTTATTCATAAAGAATCCACATAAAGTGGGACTATTTCCATTAGAAAGAGTACATATTTTAGTTTCTTGTGTTCTAGTTTCAGAATTGGATGTTAAATATTGAGCGTGGGGCATGTTGTACAAGTTGAGTCTTCTGAATAGACCAGAATTGAATAAAGTCTACCATTCTTTCTATAACCTCCTTTTGGGGAGGATTCAAGGAGTGAAAATTGGAGGAGTTTTAGAGAATACATTGAGTAATATTATCTATAGGATCAGAGTACTCCAAGAATTGAAGAATTGCAGAAATTGAAGAAGTCTCAGGAAGCATTATCAGGTTCTATGTAATGATTGGTTGATGGTGATGATTTAATGTAAATTTTTATTATCTCTCATATATTCTTGGGTGGAAGGAAGGGGCAAGGATGGAGAGTTCAAATCTCTCTTGATATTGGAGGATCGTATCTTCCTCTTGGAGTTTTATCCCTCTACATTTGGAAGTTGTAGCTACCTTTGGAAGTCATTACTTCCCTTGAACAGTAAACTATTGATTATTTATCATATATTATGCATGGTGTATTATGGTGTATTGGTGTAACTCTTATACTATTGTTCATTGCCCATTGGATATAGTTGAATGGTTTTAAGTATAAGTTGAAAAATGTTTTAAATTGTACTTGATATTGATTCACCCCCCTCTTAGTATAAACATACTTACGATTCGTGACTGTAACCTCGAGTAGTTGCCCTGGCCTAGATTGTGTTGGCCATGTTTGGAAATCCTTTCTTTGGTTTCCTTCGAAGTGTCAAGAAACCTATCATCAAAATATTCAAGTATGTTATATATAACCACACTTTCATTTAGATCTAAAGAAAAATAAAGCTAATATTGAATTCAAAAATTTGTAATTTACCTTGGTGTCCCAGTTATTTGTTCTCTTGGTTTTTTCAAAATCTTCTCTTTTGCATCATCAATGATCACCTTCCACTCCCTCTCTGGAATTGAGGGAGGATATGCATACCTAGGATTTATTGCCAAGATTTGTCTATAAACAGCCGAGTATATTTTAAATATTCACCCACTACAAATGTGATGGATTTTGTATTGAACGTGTCTACACCAAAGAGGCCTTCAAGATAATCCATAAGTTCCTTTTTGAGGTTGGAATTCTAGAAATTCCACCTCATGTGTAAGGTTTCCCCAAAAATATACAAGGCCTTGCTCTCTACGTGCCTATAAAAAAGGTCGTTTCCTACACACAAAAAGATATGATCATTAATTTAAAATTAATAATCTAGATGATTTATGTATGAGGACAACATTAAATGATTAAAATATGAATTATAAATACTTGGGAGTCTTGATTGTTTTAATGGAAGTCCATTATCGTCGACCAAAAGTGTGCACGGAAGGGTCCCCATGCTTGTCACACATCTAGCTCCAAGAAATGAAACCAGCTCAACCACATCACTATGATCCTCATCTCTGCCACAATCTCTATACTCTGATCTAGGTGTGGATGTCTGTCGGTGTGTTTCATGGCTCCTATATAAATGAGGTGTGGAAGATGGAGAAGTAAATAGTTCTCTAGCAGTTGTATGATCGCCCGCATCAAGACTCTGTAGCATCTCTGTAGCGCCACTACTACCAACCCTGGGCTAAACAGGCTCCAAATATTCCTTTATAAAAAAGAAAATGTTTTTTCGTGAGATAATGTAAAAGTTAAAGAACAAAGTATCACAATTGAACATATGATTGCATTAAAAAAAAAAAAATTATGGTTATTACCTTATATGTGTTAATTTGTGACATAAGGAGCTTGATCCTTTGTTTGACGTCTGGAGTTTGTTCAGGACGATCTAACAAGATAACAAGTTGCTTGTTAGCTTTAATGATCTTTTTTTTTTAATAAGAGAATCGAATCAACACAAGAATAAAACCCCTCCTCATCGGCAGAATCATGATTCAATGACCTGCTGACTACATATAATTTCAACAAAAACAATGTTATTTCAATAAAATTATATAAGCAACTAATATAAACAACATAAAATGAAAGTGGAAATTGATAATCATTTACATGTTCTGCGGCTGGCCCTTTTCCACAATCATCCTGCCACATTAAAATATAATTAGAACCCCCAAATATTTAAAAAAGTGTTAATGATAACAAAAAAGCAATGTTAAAGATAATATTTACAACAATGTTAAAGATAATAAAAAAATATAATGCAATAAGTAGACATTTCTTAAAGAGGTGTTGCATAAGAACTTGCACACTATTAGTCAATGTTTCTATTCAACTCAAATGGTAATCCACTAATAAATCTTCCTCGGGAGCTATCTTTTTTATTGCCCACAGGACTACTCGATTCTCTTCACGTCCCTCAAATATGCAATTCGGTTGTTTGTTTATTGCCCCGGGTCGTGCGTTGTTTATAAACGCTACGATATTGCTGGAAGCTTTAGGCCTTCCATCAATATAGATAGTCACTCCCTTATTTTTATCCTTGTTTATTAGTTGTATATAATTTGTGGCGAGTGCATATCTCTGCATACTTCGTATGTACTGGACCAACCACATCCAATTGTTATAATTGTAACATGGTCTGACATAGTCCATCAATTCAATTATTATATTGTATTTTACAATTATTCCATCCATGGAAAATAGCCCAAAGCCATGCAGGGAGGAGGGTGCAATGTGATGTCCTATTGTTGACAACGAAGTCAACATCTATAGGAGGTAGTTCCTTAGGTACCCATTGCTTCACTAGATGTTTATACCTGAGTGGAACTTCTATGTCTCCTATTCTCTCATCATCATAAGAGCATGAACCTCCTTCGGCAAGAAAAAATTTCATGCGTCTACAAAATTTTACTCTGACTTTTTCACCTCTAGTCCTTATTTTCTTATCATATCTACTAGATGCAGTCACAATTCCGGCCTCTATTTTTCCTAAGATTTCCTCACTCGATGAAGAAATATATGGAAGGTACCTATTTGGTTGTACCTTCAGTTGCATGTGCATGTGTTGTTAGTTAGTAGTAGTTTTGGATGCACAATGAGACTAGGGTGGAATTACTGATATTAGTGTTCAACCACCTAATTTAATGTGATATCCCTCTTGAATTTGGACATATTAAGGACATATTAAAAATGTGAAAACACTAAGGAAATGATAAATTTATCATATGGATCTAAGAAAAAAGTAGTATTAAGGTTGTTGTTTGTTGGATTTGTGCAAAATGAACCTAAACAAAAAATTCTCACTTGAACTTGATCAATGCCATAACTTCTAGAAATGGTATAGAAAAATATAAATACTAGACTAGGATAACCCAACTAGGCATCCTCTACCCAAGGAAGAGGAGCCACATGACACAAAACGCCTCTAATTTTTGCAAACCCCCATGTGTTGCATTGTCAAATCCCACAAGACCATCCTAAACCCCAATACTATAGGGAAACAATAATATTTTTGTAGGAATCAAAGAAACCTAGGGTTGAACATGGGACATATTAAATATTCTCAAAACCTAGATTAATATGGAATTTTCAAATGTCTAGGTAAACTTAAGAAATATTTTTCTATTTTGTAGATGTACGATTGAACCAATAGAGAGAAAGTGTACATGGAGCTAAAAATCCCATGTAGTGACTAATTGGACCAATAAAGAGAAATTTCATAACACACGAGATAAAAGTTCCATATAAGGACTAATTGGACCAACAAAGAAAAAGTACAAAAAACATAATCTTAAAGTCCCATGTAGGGGGGTCTATTGAAGGAGAATTTGCTTATATTCGCCCAAATTGGTTGTAATAACTCTAGTTTATAGGTAGCATGGAGAGCTATAGCCAACCTGGACACTACACCTATTGTAAAATAATATAAATCTATCAATTTCTTCGTAAACAGGAGGACCTAATTGCTAAGAACCAGGCCTAAAAGGATCATCCAACAATCTCTTTCCATATTCCAAACCCTTTGTGCCAATCATATCAAATAAATATTTTTATCCCTATAGACCCATAATGGATTTCACACTTTGTAATATCCTAACTTCAAATATCTTCCCACAAACCCAACACCTTAAGATAAATTCTATTTCATATCTTCTTAGGTTCATATCTCATAGTGGATTTCTCTCTTTATGTTTCCAAAAAGACATGTGGTAGGCTCAGAAATTGTCATGTCATTATGATGATGTCAACATGGTTGGCTCATTAAACACAAGGTCCAATTAAATTCTACCACATGGAAATGCAACATTAACATGAATGAACTTGGAAGGACTAGTGGTGGCTCTAGAGTGTGCCACATGGGACCACTACACATTTTGCAAGCTAAGTTAGAAGACACCCTTATCAAACAAATTCCAAGTATTTTGGAGAATTGGACTCAAACAAGATTTCACTAGGCTCTAATAATACTTCAGATCCATAGGAATTGAGCAGATTTTTCATTTCAAATATCTCCAATGCAAGAACTTTCTTGGAAAAATGGTACCTAGACTTAAGCCTAATGCATAATATTTTAGGTTTGGATGCCTTAGTGGGCATGGGGTTCCATGGCTTAAGTTCGTTAGAAACTTGACACTTGCTAGAAGCATATTGCATCATAGTTTTGCGAGCATGAGGAATAGGGAAACCAAGAGAATTTAAGGATACAATGAGTTGTTATGAGATAGAGTCCAAGATCTCAAAATCCCAATATAATGACACATGGAATAATAATGTGCGTACAAGGGGATTAAAGAAAATAATATTGAGAGAACAACAAGTGACCACATTAATACAACCACATCCACTCTCATGTTTCTCCATGGTAGGATGCATCAAGTCCACAAAGTTACGCGTCTATGATAGTTGGATATGATGTGGACTAATGATTAAATGTCATGTGGCAGTGGGGCCCACCACCAAAATAATTATACATTGCAGTATTATTTTACAAAAATTTTTATTCATATTGAGGTAAATAATAAGTAGAGGGTTGAGTCTCCTCAAAGGTGAATAAAATATACAATTTCTTTTAAGCACAGATTGGAGGGCCCTAGAACCTCTAGATGACTATAATATTTCAAACAAGATCTGCTATGAGGAAACTTTTCTCTGAGTTTTGCCTCTTTTTGGTTGGAAGAAAGATGAGAGGTATGGCTATGGAAATATAGTTAGGACATGATGTATATTCTGATTTTAGTTTTAAAATATTGAATATAATGTTTTTTTCATGGAAAAAAATTGATGTGGATATGCCTCAAAATTTTAAACTGGATAGAAAAATATTATATTTTCCTCAGGCTTGCTGATAAGAAACATCTTCTTGAACTCATGGATATATTGTACATGTTGCTAATATCTTGGCAAAGAAAAGCATTGTTGGTTACTTACATTTTGTCTGGTGATCTAATTATAAACAAATAAGGATTTAGCGATGTTATATTTGTACGAAAATTAACAACCATGTCCATCAAAAAGCACCACAGAATGTATTGTATTTGGAGTTCCTCTATACCACTGCAAGGGGAATATGGTGATGTCACATGTTTTGAGACAACAAATGCCTGCCAAAATTCCCATGTGCCACTATCTCAATGACTTCAAAGAAGTCAGTTGATAGAAGCATATGTTTAGTGGTTTTCCAAAGTATATTGTCATTCTTCACCAACTTGATGGGCAAGGTAGTATACATGTTTGTAAACATTAATTTTGAAAATTTGCATGGATGGAAAGAATGTGTTTCTGAAATTGAATAGAAAAKAATATAGAAAGATAATTCACTATGGGAGACATGGTAGAAGGTTACTTAGGTATTTTCGAGATTTTATTTTATGTMCTCAAAATATGTTTGGCAGCTTGCTTCAAGCTATTGGGATCAAAAGATATGTAGACACCAACATGGGCATTATTGTATAAGATAKATTATGGATTCAAATAATGAAAAAGAAGTTAACGTCACCATGAAGGATCTAATAGAAATGCGTCAAAGAATATTGTACAAATTGTTGGTTCAAGGGATCCAACAGGGAAACCTACAACAAAAATGTATGAAAGAAGAGATGACATTGGATTAACTGCTTAGTATGATGGGMATTTGTGGATGATGAGGAGTTGAACTTGATGAGATTATAACCTGGGTGGCAATGATTTGTTACAACAAATTATGAACTTGTAATGCTAGGCAGTTATAGGGTTATTAGTGATCTATAACGAGACAATGGCTTGATGACTTTGGCATTACTTATGATCAACATGGATCAGTAAGGCTTTGTGTAGTGATTCATAATGATGTAGATAACTTCGGCATTGAAGTGAGGGTGATTGAGAGATTAGTATTTATAGTTCTAAGCAAGATAAATATGATCAGTCAAAGAACACTCATTAAATGCTGGAAAAAAAGATAATGATGACTGGTAGATGAGAATAAGGACCTCCTAACATGATGGAGTAAATATTATTTTCAATATCAAAATAAATTATGGGGATGGACAAAGCATCTCCAAACATCAAGAAATTGTCAAAGATCTTGTCAAAATAAGGGATATGGGGCATGGTTGTGTTGATTGAGGGGTTCTCTTTTCTATCTCCTTTTAGTAGTAGTAATAATAATAATAATCTATTTTTAAGGTCACAACCAAGCTAGACACCAAATTGGTGTATGAGACCCCCTCCACCCAACGATTTTACTGGTAAAGTCTATGGAGGTATACATACCCTAATGCCCCCCTCTAGAGTTGAACACATGACCTCTTAGAAGAAAACTACAGCTTCTAGTCTACCAAGGGAATTTACTAAGGCAGAATATGTTCTACCTGTGGGATCAAAGGCAAAATATGGTCTACCAAGGGGAATACTACAACTTCTGAGGATACAAATGACAATGGAAATGACACTATTGGATCCTGATAATGTTTTGGAATCATGGAGGTGTAATATTAAAAATTGTTGCACCTAGAATAAGATTAAGGGACTATTGAAACATTGATATTTATCAATTGACATAAAATAAATTCTCACTATCTCAAGGAGATAACTACCCTTTTCAAATTTTGAACTACTCTTTAAGCAGAATTCTTATTTTTTCCAAACTAAAATCCACAACCAAACTAACCAATAAAAAAAGAAAAATTGAACATGTTTTAAATCAACAAATGGATTGTAATGCGTCACTACTGTTAACAGTTTTCCTAGTATATAGTATAGGACTCAAAAAAAAAATTTATTTTCCAATTCTCTGGACATGACAATTGGATGAGTATGGCCAATCTTCTCCATATTATCCTATATTTGTGAAAAAAAGTTCGCAATGTATGCACATACTTCGAGACTTCCTCGAGGATCTCCCATAACAAGTGTCATTTTGTTCAGACAAACATCAAAATCTACTGCCTTCAACAGATACAATTTACAAAAATATGGGAGATCTATGATTTTTTGGTTAAAGAGTTATTTTCAGTGAAACAAGAATCATGCTTTAAATTACAATTTTCCGAGTTTGAATTGGATCAGCCTCCAAACAAGCCAATCCAAAGGTCACTGATTCAAACTCACATTAACCAAGTTTGACTCATTCAACACAAGTCAAACTCATAATTTTGGCATGGATTGCAAGTCAAGGGCAGATTGTGCCAGTTGGCCTATGGAAGCAATTTTTTATGGGTTTTCTCTAATTGTTTCTGCCTATTTGAACCAGTTTCTTCTCTACCAGTCAACTACAAGTGGAAAAAAAATCTACAGGAGGTTGAAGTAATCCATTTAAGGCCATCCATTGACCCTGTTGGACATCTATGGGTAGGGGATAAGAAGGTGTAGGCAATCCAATTCTTAGGGATCTAAATATTGCATAAAAACAATTCTTAGGGCGTATGGGCAAGGGAGAAGAAGGCGTAGGAAATCCTACAATTCTTAGGGCATATGGGCAGGGAAGACCTTATAGAATTATACTTTATAGAAGGTCTATTATAAAAATTGGATATGGATATAGAATGGAGAAATTGGAAATTCCAACAAAAATTAGAGTGTTGGAGACTCTTTTTTTGTTGTGTGTTTTGTCATGAAGTTGGGTGTCTGAAGAATGATCCTCATTAGTCGACATCCAGAAAGGATTCTACACAACCTAACACATTAACTCCAACAACATCTCTAGATAAAAGAGGTATGTATATCTCATAGATGTTCTTGCACCTTCATAATGTTCCTAGTGGATTCTTGATTCCAATTGGTTATGAGGCTACTACTAAACATATGGACTTAACAAGTGATGGTCCGCATTCAATGTTTGAGTCCTGAATTGGATCAAAAAGGGTCGAGGGAACGTCTGGCTCAAAAGAGTTATTATAGGAGTTGAGGGATATCATTTAGAATAATATTGTTCTGGGGGAATGTAGTGTACCCTCTGTATATACGAGATTTGCTTGTAATGATACTAAGTTGTTCCATGTCCAAATGAATAATTTTTTGGTCAAAGAGACTAAGTCACAATCCCTTTTACCCACAAATGACCCTAAGAAGAAGTCTAAAAAAATTTCCCTAAAGTGCTTATGTTTGTTAAGATCATTAAAATAATTTGAGACGGAGCCAAGGGGGTTGGTGGGGAGACTAGCCATGGACAAGAAAATTCCTTCTACTATTGAAAGGAAATCAAATATATCATTTTCTAAGTGTCAAGCAAGGAAATAAGTAAGATAGGTTAAACAACTCACCATCAATGGGGTCTTTAGAGAAGGGAAGACCTAAAAATTGGTTACAAAATTATCATTATTTCACTAAATTCCAGAGGGTTTGGGGGTGCCCACAAACAGTTATCCCTCAAAAGAATGTTCTCAATTTACCAACCCAATGTTATGATGCTACAAGAAATTTACCAACCTAATGAAGAGCTTTGTGTGCATTTAAAACTATAAAATTCCCACTCAATTATTTTTGGTCTTTTTCTTGGTTTTACTGTGTTGGCCTTTCGTCAAACAATTTTCCACTGAAATGTTTATAGAGGTTGTTATGAATTTACTCATTGTTGTAGAAATTTTATATGAATTCATGAGTGTGGACTTTTGACAAACACTTGGACTGTAGGATATTTCACACTATTTGAATGCCCAATTTGCAGTTATGGTATTTTAGATGGATTCTTGAAGTGTTTTAGATGGTTGGCATAGATTTAAATTCGAATATGTGCTAACTCAAATATGCAAAATATGTAATTCAAACATGGTGCCCTATATTGAATATATAGAATATATCATTCAAATGATGATGCATGTGTGCCCTAGACGTCTCAAACTGAAAATGTTGAAAAGGACAGAGTGAGGAAAATTTACTGGAATGGAAGCCATTGTTGGTTTAGTTCACTTCTTTGTCTCTCTTTGTCTCTGTGGCTCCTTGTTGGGGTCACCGCGTCTCTTTCTGGGGTCTCTTTCTACCTTTTTGGATTGGGATGAATGAAAATGGGCCGAATGGAGTCGATCGAGTTCATGGATCAATTCTTGGAATGGGGATGAGTTAGGGTGAATGGGGTTAGGGATTTTGGTTCAATTCGACTGTGGGTTGTACAATGCATCAATCAGATGGTGGATGATGTTATGCTGCGGTCGTTTTAGGGCACGGTTGGGTTCTATTCGTTTCACTGTGCAATATTGTGAATAATTTTAGGGCACGATCGGGTTATGTTCTTTACATATATATCATATATGTTACATATATATGTTATATATGTTACATATATAACATATATATGTAACTAATGTTACATATATAACATATATATGTTATATATATATATATATATAACATATATATGTTATATATTTGTAACATATATATGTTATATATGTAACATATATATAACAATATTTTAATTTTATAGTGAAGTGGGGAAATGTTCCATGTGAAGATCACTTGGACATGGTTGGTTACTCGATCCTAAGAGATGGGGAATCCTTGTATCAAGGGTGAACTCTGCATGAACATCGAAAGCGAATTGGGTTAATATTCCCGAACCAGGACACAGTGGTGGACGACAATGTTAGGAAATCTGGAGATGTCATCGGGGGCCTGGGAAGAGTTATCTTTTCTTTTTAACGACCTTCCCACCCTGAAATCGGTTCAATTGGAGATAGAGTTCAACATATAAAAGAGCACCACATGTCTTGCAGTGTTTGGTGCCCCCTTGGTGGCCATTGTAAATATGGTGAACCGAGTACCATCCATGCTCGATCGTACTCATATCTTCCTCCTTGGATTTTTCAATGTCCACTAGGTTAGCGATCTTGATGAGATAATATCTACCTTGGGACACTTGTTTTCTCTTGGCTTTGGACCAATTTGTTAGTGTTCTAAGAAGAAACAAGTTGTTATTATCTTCTCCACTAATGACAACTATTCTAGTGAATTTCATGTTGGAATGCATCTTTCCTGGATACAGATGATGCTTGATCAACTTGGTCTTCCTCCACAAACTCATTCCACCTTTGTGAAAATCAAAGTACCATTGAGCTTATTCATAATCCAATGAATCATCAAAAGACAAAACACATGGATATTTGGATGCACTAAATTTAGCAACCTCATGCTCAAGGACAGCTTGTGTGAATCTTTGTTCCTTTAGTATATCAAAAAGTATATATCTTGACAAAATCTCTTCTTAATCCCGCCTAAACCCCTGTAACTATAATTTTTAATGATATTGCGTACAACCACTATTACCGAGTAAGCATCTAACCCCTAAGAACCTATGGCCATTAACCCTTATAATCACTAAAATTCATTTCCCCAAACGCATTTGACTCATAACCACTACAATTTTTAGAACCCCAAACCCTTAAACCCTTGAAAATTTAACCCTAATATTTAACCCTTATAACCCCAAACATGTACATTAACTATTACATCTATCCATTATTAGTACTAGTCTATCACCTATGTTAACCCTAATATCTTATAACCTCTATAATTTCTAACTTATAAACCCCAAATAGCTAAAGCCTAACTTATTAACCCTAATCACCTAATACCTATATCTCACAAACATTAATCCTTATAATACTCAAACCATATAACCACTTTACTCCATAAAATTATAACCCTTATCATCCCTAATACCTAACCTTTAATTCTCGCCATACCTAACCCCTATAAACATTAACCCCTAATCCCTATAAAGCACAATTCTAAACCAATGTAACCTTTATCTGACTTGTAACTCCTAATGAGCTTAACTACCATAACCCCTAATACAACATTTTGACATGAAGAGCACTGAAACAACATCAAAGCCTACCAAAACATCGCCCTACAATCTTGAGAATACAAAGGTCATGGCTATGTCAATTGACATAGGTGAAAAGGAAAATGTGTCTAGTGACACCAAAATAACAGGAGAATCATTAGTAGAGAATTGTAAATTCATTGTATTTGTGTTCAAAAAAATACAAATAATGTTCAATAATTACTACAGAAATGAGGAACCAAATGCAAAGAATGCTCAAACTAGCACAAGAGAGAGATTTTGTGTTGATTTCCATAGAACATGGAATGCATGATACAAATAAGAAAACTCTATAATTCATGTTGACCTACACATTATTGAACAATGAGTTGATAGATGCTAAAAGCTATAACTAGGGATTCAACAAGGTGATCTATGAGAAACTTGGGAAGAATTAATTCTACATATTTAGAGGGCTACCATGACAATCAATTAGACTATTAATGACATCAATACCAAAAATTTATTGATACGATGAAACAAGGAGTATAGGTTAGAAACATTATGATCTTAGACAAGGATGGAGCACAAAAATACATATGGAAATAGGATATCTCTCTCTAACCAATATGTGATTGGATGATGGTTCCATAGTAAACAATATGATGAAGGATAAATGGGGAAAGTTAGAGAAATCAAAATTGAGTCCACTAGAGTTGTTGGTTGACAATAAAATCCATCAATCGCTTTGACAAGGTGATCAATGAACATTTCATATTGAATCCATTCAATAGATTCCAAGGATCACTGCAACATTATCAATTGGACTATTAATGATTTCAATTTCATATGGAAATAGGAGATATCACTGTAGCCAATTTAATAATATTAGATGGTGATTATAGAATAATCATTATGATGGAGACAAAAAAAATTAGAGAAACCAAAATTGTGAACACCAAGAAGGAGAAGTAGTCATTGATCATTAGTGAGCCAACACAATTGCATTCAAAAACAAGAGAATATTGAATAATTATTTATTTAATAAGTTGCAATAGTGAATGAGGAGTTGGCTATTTCTAGTGAATCCTCCAGAAGCAGGCAATATGAACTATATGAATGCAAAGGGAAAGAGTAGTATAACTAGAGGATTGCTTAGAGGTAATAAATCATTTGATAGTGGATCATTGTAGAATTGGAAGATGGATAATCTAATTTTTTTGTTACTATAATACAGAATCAAAACTGATAACTAAACCCAAAGGGAAGAATCCACTCAAGTGAATGATGAGAAGGAAAATTACCCATCACACGGCTTGACCAATGTTACCATTGGTAAATGTAAAATTCAATGAAGGTATCCCATGACCATACTAACTAAGTTGTTCTTAAATACAGGGAATGTATACCCACTCAAAACATTAATGTAGAAATGAAGAATGAACCTCAACACATCATAATGGGAATTGAGTGGAGGATAGAATTGCTAGACAAGCAATTAACATATTTAAGAATAGAATGAATTATTTGCATGGTCCTATAAATATGGAAGCTAAATTTTTGTTCAATAGGGGAGTGGGGGAAGTTATCCACCCCAAAATATGGAAGCTAAGTCCAAGGCCCCGAGGGGACAAAGGTTGAATTCTAATTTGGTGGGAATATTCCATTAGAAAAATCATTTCCTTTCTTAGATGTTATGGTAGATAGTTGACGACATTTACAAGAATAAAATACAAGGCAATATTGGAAGAGCTTGAGGAAATTCAAGAATGCCTCAACTTATCCCCTCAATGAATAACAACTAACCAAATAATGACAAATACTAAAGTTTGATGAGACACATAAAAGACCGACGAAAGCCTAAAACTTGCGTCAAACAAATTGGGTACTCTAAAAGAAAATTAGGGTTTATGGTTTACATGATGCATTGATGATGGAAGAAAGTGGGTGCGTCAGTCAAATTTGAGTCTAGAAACCCTCCCATATCGATAAGGCATGGGAATAGTCTATCAGGTCAAATTTCAATGCATACAGATACAGATTGAAAACATTTCGAAGTTGGCCCCATTCACATGTCATTGTTTCTCGCCTCTAGTATCTTGATGGTGTTGATTAAGAAATCAACGAAATAGAGGGATTTTTCATCACATCTATGATGCAGATACATTGTATATACATTAATGTAGAACTTGAAATAAAAATGAATAAACACCGACAAAATCCTAAAACTTGCATCAAGCAAATTGGGTACTCTGAAAGAAAATAAAGGTTTATGGTTTACATGATGAAGGGATGATGGAAGAAAGTGGGTGTGTCACTCAAATTTGAGTCCAGAAACCCTCCCATATCATTAAGTCATGCCAATGGTCTATCCATGAAAATTTTCAGTGCATACAAAAACCGTTTGAAAAAAGTTCAATGTTGGCCCCATTCGCAGGTCCTTGTTGTCAGACGTGTCTAGTCCTCATGCAATTTTTGTTCCTCATTCCTCGTTACTTGACCATGGTGTACTCCCCAATATCCATTATTTTTTTACAAAATTACATACTAATGGCATAAAATTATCGATGAACTTTTGTCGTCGATAGTATAGCAAATTTGTCACAAGATTATTTACATGCAGCTTGGATTCATTTTATATTTGGTTTATCAACTTGAAATCTCAATTTGATACTTTGCAAGATAGCTGGACCTTCAGAGAAATACAAATATGAAACTTAGAATCATTAACATATATACTAGAACATATGAAAAATAGTTGGGATTATGGTTTACATTATGCATTAATGATGGAAGAATGTGGTTGTGTCAATCAAATTTGAGTCCAGAAACCCTCCCATATCGGTAAGGCATGTGAATAGTCTATCTAGGTCAAATTTCATTACATACAGATACAATTTGAAAACATTTCGACAATGGCCCCATTCACATGTCACTGTTGCTCGCCTCTAGTATATTGATGGTGTTGATTAAGCAATCAATGAAATAGAGGGATTTTTCATCAGATATATTATGTAGATACATTGTATAGACATTAATGTAGAACCTGAAATCAAAAGGAATAGAGACCGACAAAATCCTAAAACTTGCGTCAACCAAATTGGGTACTCTGAAAAAAAATTAGGGTTTATGATTTACATGATGAAGTGATGATGGAAGAAAGTTGGTGTGTCACTCAAATTAGAGTCCAAAAACCCTCCCATATTGTTAAGGCATGCCAATAGTCTATCCATGAAAATTTTCATTGCATACAGAAACAGTTTGAAAAAATTTCAATGTTGGCCCCATTTGCAGGTCCCTGTTGTCAGACGTGTCTAGTCCTCGTGTAATTTTTGTTCCTCATTCATCGTTACTTGAACATGGTGTAGTCCCCAAGACCCTTTATTTTTGTACAAAATTACATACTAATGGCATAAAATTATCGAAGAACTTTTGTCGTCGATAGTATAGCAAATTCATCGCAAGATTATTTACATTCGTCTCTCTTGCGATGATATCAAATGATGCAGCCTGGATTCATTTCATATTTGGTTTATCAACTTGAAATATCAATTTGATACTTTGCAAGCTAGTTGGACCTTCAGTCAAATACAAATATGAAACTCAGAATCATTAATATATCTACTAGAACATATGAAAAATAGTTGGGTTTATGGTTTACATGATGCATTGATGATGGAAGAAAGTGGGTGTGTTAGTAAAATTTGAGTCCATAAACCCTCCCATATCACTAAGGCATGTGAATAGTCTATCAAGGTCAAATTTCAATGCATACAGATACAGTTTGAAAACATTTCGACGTTGGCCCCATTCACATGTCACTGTTGCTCCCCTCTAGTATCTTGATGGTGTTGATTAAGAAATCAATGAAATAGAGGGATTTTTCATCATAGCTATGATATAGATACATTGTATATACATTAATGTAGAACCTCAAAGAAAAATTCATAGAGACCGACGAAAGCCTAAAACTTGCGTCAACCAAATTGGGTACTCTGAAAGAAAATTAGGGTTTATGGTTTACATGATGAAGTGATGAAGGAAGAAATTGGGTGTGTCACTCAAACTTGAGTCCATAAACCCTCCCATATCGTTAAGGCATGCCAATATTCTATCCACGAAAATTTTTAGTGCATACAAAATTGTTTGAAAAAATTTCAACATTGGCCCCATTCATAGGTCCCTGCTGTCGGACGTGTCTAGTCCTCATGCAATTTTCATTCCTCATTCCTCGTTAATTGAACATGGTGTAGTCCCCCAAACCCATTTTTTTTGTACAAAATTACATACTAATGGCATAAAGTTATCGATGAACTTTTGTCGTTGATAGTATAGCAAATTCGTCGCAAGATTATTTACATTAATCTCTATTGCGACGATATCAAATGATGCATCTTGGATTCATTTCATATTTGGTTTATCAACTTGAAATATCAATTTTATACTTTGCAAGCTAGTTGGACCTTCAGTCAAATACAAATATGAAACTTGGAATCATTAAGATATGTACTAGAACATATGAAAAATAGTTGGGTTTATGGTTTACATGATGCATTGATGATGGAAGAAAGTGGGTGTGTTAGTCAAATTTGAGTCCAAAAACCCTCCCATATCGGTAAGGCATGCAAATAGTCTATCCAAGTCAAATTTCAATGCATACAGATATAGTTTGAAAACATTTCGACGTTGGCCCCATTCACATGTCACTGTTTCTTGCCTCTAGTATCTTGATGGAGTTGATTAAGAAGTCAACAAAATAGAGGGATTTTTCATCAGAGCTATGATGTAGATACATTGTATATAAATTAATGTAGAACTTGAAAGAAAAATGAATAGAGACCAACGAAAGCCTAAAATTTGCGTCAACCAAATTCGGTACTCTGAAAGAAAAATAGGGTTTATGGTTTGCATGATGAAGTGATGATGGAAGAAAGTGGGCATGTCACTCAAATTTGAGTCCAAAAAACCTCCTATATCATTAAGTCATTCCAATAGTCTATCCATGAAAATTTTTAGTGCATACAGAAACTGTTTGAAAAAATTTCAACGTTGGCCGCATTCTTAGGTCCCTGCTGTCGGATGTGTCTAGTCCTTGTGCAATTTTTTATCATTGTTCCTCATTACTTGACCATGGTGTAGTCCCCAAGATCCATTATTTTTGTACAAAATTACATACTAATGGCATAAAATTATCGATGAACTTTTGTCGTTGATAGTATAGAAAATTTGTCACAAGATTATTTACATTCACCTCTCTTACGATGATATCAAATGATGGATCTTGGATTCAATTCATATTTGGTTTATCAACTTGAAATCTCAATTTGATACTTTGCAATCTATCTCGACCTTCAGTTACAAATATGAAACTTGGAATCATTAACATATCTACTAGAACATATGAAAAATAGATGGGTTTATGGTTTACATGATCCATTGATGATGGAAGAAAGTGGGTGTGTCAGTAAAATTTGAGTCTAGAAATCATCCCATATCGATAAGGAATGCAAATAGTATATCCAGGTCAAATTTCAAAGCATACAGATACAGTTTGAAAACATTTCGACATTGGCCCCATTCACATGTCACTGTTGCTCCCCTCTAGTATCTTGATCATGTTGATTAAGAAATAAACGAAATAGAAAGATTTTTCATCATAGCTATGACGTAGATACATTGTATATACATTAATGTAGAACCTGAAAGCAAAATGAATAGAGACCAACGAAAGCCTAAAACTTGCATCAACCAAATTGGGTACTCTAAAAGAAAATTAGGGTTTATGGTTTACATGATGAAGTGATGAGGGAAGAAAGTGAGTGTGTCACTCAAATTTGAGTCCATAAACCCTCCCATATCATTAAGGCATGCCAATAGTCTATCCATGAAAATTTCCAGAGAATATAGAAACTGTTTGAAAAAATTTCAAAGTTGGCCCCATTCGCAGGTCCCTGTTGTCGGACGTGTCTATCCCTTGTGCATTTTTCATTCCTCGTTCCCCATTACTTGACCATGGTGTAGTCCCCAAGATCCATTATGTTTGTACAACATTACATACTAATGGAATAAAATTATCGATGTACTTTTGTCGTCAATAGTATATAAAATTCATCACAAGATTATTTACATTCGTCTCTCTTGCGACGATATCAAATGATGCATCTTGGATTCATTTCATATTTGGTATATCAACTTGAAATCTCAATTTGATACTTTGAAAGCTAGATGTACCTTCAGTTAAATACAAATATGAAACTTGGAATCATTAACATATCTACTAGAACATATGAAAAATAGTTGGGTTTATGGTTTACATAATGCATTGATGATGGAAGAAAGTGGGTGTGTCAGTAAAATTTGAGTCCAGAAACCCTCCCATATCGGTAAGGCATGTGAATAGTCTATGTAGGTCAAATTTCAATGCATACAGATACAGTTTGAAAACATTTCGACGTTGGCCCCATTCACATGTCACTATTTCTCCCCTCTAACATATTGATGGGGTTGTTTAAGCAATCAACTAAATACAGGGATTTTTCATCATAGCTATGACATAGATACATTGTATATACATTAATGTAGAAGCTGAAAGAAAAATGAATAGAGACCGACGAAATCCTAAAACTTGCATCAACCAAATTGGGTACTCTAAAAAAAATTAGGGTTTATGGTTTACATGATGAAGTGATGAGAGAAGAAAGTGGGTGTGTCACTCAAATTTGAGTCCAAAAACCCTCCCATATCGTTAATTCATGCCAATAGTCTATCCATGAAAAGTTTCAATACATATAGAAACTGTTTGAAAAAATTTCAACATTGGCCCCATTCCCAGGTCCCTGTTGTCGGATGTGTCTAGTCCTCATGCAATTTTTGTTCCTCATTCCCCGTTACTTGACCATGGTGTAGTCCCAAATATCCATTATTTTTATACAAAATTACATACTAATGGCATAAAATTATCAATGAACATTTGTCGTCGATAGTATAGAAAATTTGTTACAAGATTATTTACATTTGTCTCTCTTGCGACGATATCAAATGATGCAGCTTTGATTCATTTCATATTTGGTTTATCAACTTGAAATATCAATTTAATACTTTGCAAGATAGCTAGACCTTCAGTCAAATACAAATATGAAACTCGGAATCATTAACATATCTACTACAGCATATGAAAAAAAGTTGGGTTTATGGTTTACATGATGCATTGATGATGGGAGAAAGTGGGTATGTTAGTCAAATTTGAGTCCAGAACCCTCCCATATCAATAAGGCATGTGAATAGTCTATCAAGGTCAAATTTCAATGCATACAGATACAATTTGAAAACATTTTGACGTTGGCCCCATTTATATGTCACTGTTGCTCACTGCTAGTATCTTGATGGTGTTGATTAAGCAATCAACGAAATAGAGGGATTTTTTATCAGATATATGACGTAGATACATTGTATATACATTAATGTAGAACCTAAAAGGAAAATGAATAGAGACCGACGAAAGCCTAAAACTTGCATCAACCAAATTGGGTACTCCGAAAGAAAATTAGGGCTTATAGTTTACATGATGAAGTGATGATGGAAGAAAGTGGGTGTGTCACTCAAATTTGAGTCTAGAAATCCTCCCATATCACTAAGGCATGCTAGTAGTCTATCCATGAAAATTTTTAGTGCATACAGAAAATGTTTGAAAAAATTTCAAAGTTGGCCCCATTCGCAGGTCCCTATTGTCATATGTGTCTAGTCCTCATGCAATTTTAATTCTTCGTTCCTCGTTACTTGACCATGGTGTAGTCCCCAAGATCCATTATTTTTGTACAAAATTACATATTAATGGAATAAAATTATCAATGAACGTTTGTCGTCGATAGTATAGAAAATTCATCGCAAGATTATTTACATTCGTCTCTCTTGCGACGATATCAAATGATGCAGCTTGGATTCATTTCATATTTGGTTTATCAACTTGAAATATCAATTTGATACTTTGCAAGCTAGCTAGACCTTCAGTCAAATACAAATATGAAACTTGGAATCATTAACATATCTACTAGAACATATGAAAAATAGTTGGGTTTATGGTTTACATGATGCATTGATGATGGAAGAAAGTGGGTGTGTCAGTAAAATTTGAGTCCAAAAACCATCCCATATCAGTAAGGCATGTGAATAGTTTATCGAGGTCAAATTTCAATGCATAGAGATACAGTTTGAAAACATTTCGACGTTGGCCCCATTCACATGTCATTGTTTCTCCCCTCTAGTATCTTGATGGTGTTGATTAAGCAATCAATGAAATAGAGTTATTTTTCATCATAGCTATGACATAGATACATTGTATATACATTAATGTAGAACCTAAAAGAAAAATGAATAGAGACCGACGAAATCCTAAAACTTGTGTCAACCAAATTGGGTACTCTAAAATAAAATTAGGGTTTATGGTTTACATGATGAAGTGATTTTGGAATAAAGTGGGTGTGTCACTCAAATTTGAGTTCAAAAACCCTCCCATATCATTAAGGCATGCAAATAATCTATCCATGAAAATTTTCAATGCAAACATAAACTGTTTGAAAAAATTTCATCATTGGTCCCATTCGCAGGTCCCTACTCTCGGACGTGTCTACTCCTCCTGCAATTTCTGTTCCTCATTCCTTGTTACTTGAAAATGGTGTAGTCCCCAAGATCCATTATTTTTGTACAAAATTACATACTAATGGAATAAAATTATCGATGAACTTTTGTCATCAATAGTATAGAAAATTCGTCACAAGATTATTTACATTCGTCTCTCTTGCAATGATATCAAATGATGCAGCTTGTATTCATTTCATATTTGTTTTATCAACTTGAAATCTCAATTTGATACTTTGCAAGCTAGTTGGACCTTCAGTCAAATACAAATATGAAACTTGGAATCATTAACATATCTACTAAAACATGTGAAAAATAGTTGGGTTTATGGTTTACATGATACATATGATGGAATAAAGTGGTTGTGTCAGTACAATTTGAGTCCATAAACCATCCATATCAGTAAGGCATGTGAATAGTCTATCCAGGTCAAATTTCAATGCATACAGATACAGTTTGAAAACATTTCGATGTTGGCCCCATTCACATGTCATTGTTGCTCCCCTCTAGTATATTGATGGTGTTGATTAAGCAATAAACAAAATAGAGGGATTTTTCACATATCTATGATGTAGATACATTATATATACATTAATGTAGAACCTTAAAGAAAAATGAAAAGAGATTGACGAAAGCCTAAAACTTGTGTCAACCAAATTGGGTACTCTGAAAGAAAATTAGGGTTTATGGTTTACATGATGAAGTGATGATGGAAGAAAGTGGGTGTGTCACTCAAATTTGAGTCTAGAAACCCTCCCATATCATTAAGGCATGCCAATAGTCTATCCATGAAAATTTTCAGTGCACATAGAAATTGTTTGAAAAACTTTCATCGTTGGTCCCATTCACAGTTCCCTGCTATCGGACGTGTCTATTCCTTGCGCAATTTTCGTTCCTTGTTCCTCGTTACTTGACCATGGTGTAGTCCCCAAGATCCATTATTTTTGTACAAAATTACATACTAATGGCATAAAATTATCGATAAACTTTTGTCATCAATAGTATAGCAAATCCATCGCAAGATTATTTACATTCGTCACTCTTGCGACGATATCAAATTATGCAAATTGGATTCATTTCATATTTGGTTTATCAACTTGAAATCTCCATTTGATACTTTGCAAGCTAGATGGACCTTCAGTCAAATAAAAATATGAAACTTGGAATCATTAACATATCTACTACAACATATGAAAAATAGTTGGGTTTATGGTTTACATGATGCATTGATGATGGAAGAAAGTGGGTGTGTCAGTCAAATTTGGGTCCAAAAACCCTCCCATATTGGTAAGGCATGTAAATAGTCTATCCAGGTCAAATTTCAATGCATACAGATATAGTTTGAAAACATTTCGACGTTGGCCCCATTCACATGTCATTGTTGCTCGCCTCTAGTATCTTGATGGTGTTGATTAAGAAATCAATGCAATAGAGGGATTTTTCATCATAGCTATGATGTAGATACATTGCATATACATTAATGTAGAACCTGAAAGAAAAATGAATAGAGACCGATGAAATCCTAAAACTTGCGTCAACCAAATTGGTTACTCTGAAAAAAAATTAGGGTTTATGGTTTACATGATAAAGTGATGATGGAAGAAAGTGGGTGTGTCACTCAAATTTTATTCCAAAAACCCTCCCATATTGTTAATTCATGCCAATAGTCTATCCATGAAAATTTTCAATGCATACAGAAACTGTTTGAAAAAAATTTCAACATTGGCCCCATTTGTAGGTCCCTGTTGTCAGAGGTGTCTAGTCCTTGTGCAATTTTGGTTCCTCATTCATTGTTCCTAGATCCTTGTTCCTTGAACATGGTGCAGTCCACAAGATCCATTATTTTTGTACAAAATTACATACTAAATGCATAAAATTATTGACGAACGTTTTTCATCGATAGTATAGCAAATTCATCACAAGATTATTACATTCGTCTCTCTTGCGACAATATCAAATGATGCATCTTGGATTCATTTCATATTTGGTTTATCAACTTGAAATCTCAATTTGATACTTTGCAAGATAGCTAGACCTTCAATCAAATAAAAATATGAAACTTGGAATCATTAACATATTTACTATAACATATGAAAAATAGTTGGGTTTATGGTAATTTCCATGATGAATTGATGATGGAAGAAAGTGGGTGTGTCAGTCAAATTTGAGTCCTGAAACCCTCCCATATCGTTAAGGCAGGCGAATCTTGAAATCTCAATTTGATACTTTGCATGATAGTTGGACCTTCAATCAAATACAAATATGAAACTTGGAATCATTAACATATCTCCTAGAACATATGAAAAAAATAGGGTTTATGGTAATTCTAAGAAGATTCAAATAGGTAACAATGTTGATGAAATATTATACGATCATGATGGTATAAAAATGAAAGAGATTCTCTTGGTTTCAAGAATAATTTATCCTCTACTTAACAAGGCCAACCATGTAAATGTGGAAGCTCACATGGCCCCTCCCCTCCCCCTCACATCACTCTCAATTGATCCCGAAAACCCAATCTATAAAATATAAAATAATCGAAAGAAACGTCCTATTAAGATTCATGCATAAAAACTACAAAAACAAAAATTAGTGAAGGTACATGAAATAATGTGTTTCTAAATGATATTTTTAGTCTACCACATACTTTACTATATTGACAACTATTTTCAGGTTTCAAATAATAATTAAACATGTAACCTAGGATATAAAAATGTCACATAAAACTTAAAAACATTCAATTAACCCATGACATTAAAAGTAAATTATTTTAAGAGAATAATTCATACAAATTAAAATATTATATAGTCACGTACCTAATCCAACCTCAACATCTGTGTAATCATCCTTATTCTCTATCTTGATCTTCTTGATCAAACTTGACATATGTATCATTATCTGGTTCTGAAATGATGTTGAAAGGATTGATGATATCATCATCGTCATCAATGTCATTTTTCGAGCATATTTTCATCGACATCATCATAAGGAATTTCTATATTGTCTCCTACGCCTAGATCATGATCTTCTTCATCTTCTTCATCAGTTGACCCTCCATGCTCTTCCGACTCTGTCTGATATTTTTTCGAATCATCTTCTTCATCTTCAATATCATCTTCTTCCTATAAATGAGTATACTTAATTGGCCTTCCTCTTGGATCATATCTAACAACAAATGACCAATCCCTTTCACCTGGAACATTTGAGTAAAATACCTATTCACATTGGCTTGGAAAACATAGCGATCATGTCCTCTTTCAAACATTGTTGTTTTAATCATTGGAAATCCATTGACATGTTGAATAATAGTTCTTTCCTCATCACATTCATGCACTCGTAACCTACACCATTTGACATCGAACAATACTAATTTGAAGGAATTAAAGCCACACTCAAGTATATCGTTTAAATACCCATAGTATCTATTTTCAAATTTTAGGGGATGTCTTTCACTCCTAGAGGAAACATTAGTAACCTGGAATACTGCAGTTATCCCATTATCAGAAGTTTTTCGTGTTTCATCCAATTGTTTGATGTGAAATTTATGACCATTTCACCACATAGCCTTGTGGTGTTTCAACTGCAATATGTCATATATGTAAAAGATGAATTGTAAATTAATAAATTAACATATATTTTTATAACTTCGAAAGTATCTAAAAAATACAGTACACATGTAGTCACATTAGTATAATATAAAATAACTGAATAAAATGGGTGAAATTGCTTACCTGTCCATCTTTCAAACCATACGCTAGATCAATTTCCCTCTGTGTAACATTGGCATCTATGTTACAATGAGATTCTCTAACCAATTCAGACCATCGTTGCCATGATAACCTACCTCCATTATGTTGTTTACATCTTTCAATCCATACATTCATCTAGTCAAGATTGTTTGCAATGTATAAATGCAGTGCATCCCACTCTAGACAAACTGAATCAAAAAAACATAATTCACCAATATTAAATATTAGTTATAACGTACAATATGCGGGTAATTATAAATATTTATAATTTATGAAATAAATTATATTAATATATTAATGAGTATGATCATATATGCACAAAAATGAAACTTTATATGTATTAATAATATAAATTTTCACAATTATTAATATATTACCTCTCATTTTTTTCATTCTACCTTTCCCCAATAGATGCTCCTGATCTTCAAATTTTTTGATGGAGTTCACATCCCAAATGTGATCCACTGCATGCATAGTCGGTGCTGCTAATTTAGGAAGATACTGATTAATATACACCATGGATTGATATACCATATATCCCTCCACCATAGAACCCTCAAGACGTGCTCTTTGTCTAACCAACGCCTTCAATGATTTCAAGTGCCTCTCCACCATCCACATTGACCTTGTGTGAATAGGTCCACAAATTTCAATTTCCTCAACTTGGTGTATGAGGTAGTGTTCTTGTGCATTGAAAAATGTAGGAGGTATATACCTTTTTCATTTCACACATTAGATGAGGAATTTCTCTCTTCCAATACTTTATATCATCTTCATGGATTTATTTCAACGACAACCATCTATATGAGATCGTGACACAAGAAAATAACATGTTTCAACATAAGTGCATAATATAATATATTACATTACATTACAAGTAAATCACGTGTCATTAAGTACAACAATAATTTGAAAGAACGTTTCACATATAAATCACAACTACATCTTACCTCATGTATTTTCCAAGATCATATATAACTTGTTTGACATTGTTTTCAAAGTCGTTTGGGAGAGATAGCGGTAGAACATATTGTAACAACAAAATGAATCGTTGTTTGTTTCAACCAAAGTAGACAAAAAAAAAATATCTATAAGGCCAATATATATAAATATGTATACCAAAATTATTACCTTAATGAAGGTATGCCAATCATGTGTTCTTACCCCACCAAGTTCACCTTTCTTCGTTAAGATATTTTTTTATGTTTGAAGCAAAACCCGTGGGAATTTTAATTCTTTGAATGACCTCTTTTACATCATTGCTTTGTTGCTCTGTTAATAACCATGGAAGGTTATTTCGGTCTAGTACTCCATCTAATCTATTTGAATATCGGATTACACTCCGCATTGCATGATTGGCTTCCTAAATGTCAGTACAAATTTCGACAATTTTTTCTTTGTCCCTCCTACCATCTATGATTCGCCATAACATTTCAATCACATTCTTCCCGATGTGCATTGTATTAAAAAAATGAGCTATTTTTAGCTCCTCATAGTAGAGAAACCCATGAATTGAGCGGGATAAGATTTCATTCCTCTTGGAAGCCCATTATTAATACCTTCATGATGATTGTGACCTTCATGAAGCATAAAAGAAATCAGAAAAACAATTATCAAATATGGTAAAATAAATTCAATGATTAAAATAAACATTCAAAAAATTACATGATCTAGATACATTATGAATTTGAGTACCTTGATGATTTCTATTATATTCCAACCTCCATAGGTGAGGTGTCATTCTTCATGGTTTTAAACCAGTCTCTTCTTTCCCATTGAAAATATGTTTTTCAGTAGTATGATACCTATGGTTCTTAGGAAGATGGTGCCTATACTCATCAAACACTATATTTTATAAACTTTTTGAATGATGATATTTCATCTTAGGGCCACAAACTGGACATGCAAATTTACCCTTTGTTTGAAGACTTGCAACAAATGGATTAATGTCAATTATACGATGAGATTATTTAAAAAGTAAACATGCACCATGATAACATTAAAATATTATATAGTATTAAAGCGCAATATTAGAATGCTTATACATACCACAAAAATGTGTTAGTCCAGGGGCATCATGAATTGTCCATAAAAGTATTCCATGGAATATAAATTTCTTCTCCCCGATTGGTTTACATATGTCATGCATTGTGATGCCAGCCCATAACTTTAGAAGCTCGTCGATAAGAGGCTCGATATATACATTCATATATTTAACCTGGTACTTACCTAATATTTGTTTGAAATTATAAATAATTACTAAATGAATGATATCATGTAATATATATAATAAAATAAATAAACAAAAGATATTATGAAAAAAATTGAAACAAATGAAAATTTTAAATTCAAAAAATTATTGTAAACAAATACCTGGAACAATCATTGTCAACATTATGTTCTCCCTCTTTATTGACATCCAAGGAGGAATGTTATTGTTGATAAAAAAAATTTGGCCACACTGAGTAGATATACCTAAGCTCTCCGAATGGATTAACACCATCAGCTGGCAATGAAAGCCTAACATTACAAGGTTCATCTTTGAAATCTACCCATTTTTCCTCAATTTCCCTAAATGCAGAACCATCAGAAAGCATTCGAAGAACACCATCTCCACTTCTGTTATGTGCATGGTAATCCATAAATTGTGTTATGCTTTCACACCTGAACAATCGCTGCAAATGTGGAATTATGGGAATATGATGAAGAACCTTTCGAGGCACCCTTTTTGTTACTTGATCAGTTCAATATCTATTGATAAGACATTGTGGACATTAAGTTTTCGAAGCATGTTGTCCATAATATATAATATGGTCATTAGGACATGTATCTATAGTTTGATAATCCATTCCAATGTCTTTCATAATGGAATGCAAAACTCGATATGTGCGAGGTAAAATATTTGACGATGGTAACAAAAAATCACCTAACAATCTACAACATAACAAACAACTAGTTAATGTAAGAATATTAATCATAAAATTTGAATTCTTATTTTACACATTAATTAACACTAAAAACAAATTAAAAGAATCAACATTTATGTATAGTATGAGATGAAACATATTACATACCTTAGTATCTATGTCATACAAGTGTTCAACAAATTATTCATAACCTTTAAGTTCACTAGCAACAATGTAGCGGAGAGAAGATTTGTTCTTGATCCTTCATAAAGTCATTTATTTGCCTTTTATAATAGAGGTTCATCATAAATACCTGCATTTTCCCCATCCTCATCTAGTTGTGAAAAAAAATCTTGGATCATTTGATTTGTCCCATCATCTTCTTCCATGGGATCATTAACCTGATTTGTCCCATCATCTTCTTCCATGAGATCCTCATTTGCTTGGTCATGATGATGTTCCTCAGCTTGTACAACATCATTTCTACTAATACTTGGTGCAATATTCTACGGAAAGTTAGAGGGAAACTCTAACTTTATAATTACAAACAATCATGCAAAATTAGTGTATACTATAACAAACATTCAAACAATATATATACATATATATAATTTTATATAAAATTGACAAAATAAAAAAAAGATAATGAATGTATAGCTAATTACCACGAGACAATATTCATTCAATCCTCCATCAACATGACCATATTTCCTACAATGTCTTGTAGTTGTTGCTATTAAAATTTTTACGGGATGTCTGAGGCAACATTTTTTACAAGGGCAATAACATCTACCATCACCCTTCTCACCCGCTTTACTTTTTTCCCCACCTCTAATAACATTCTGTGACATTCTTCCACACAAAAATACCCTTTCAGAACCATCATTGTTATAGCAAGATTGTCGCAACATATTTGAATCGTCAAATATTTATAGTGCAATTTTAGGTCACTATCATCGCAATTGCAAAGAACGTGACCTAAAAATATATATTTTTTTACCTATTTATTTAAGGTCATTATTAACAGTCAATTTTAAGGTTCAGTAATATGTCGCTCTTGCGACAGACAAAGTATAGTCATCACTCTTGCGATGAACATTGACCATAATAATTTGGTCAAACTACATGCGTCAATATTGCGATGAATAGAGGGTGGATTTAAAAAACCCAAACTTTTTCTCTTGCATGTTACGACGAAAGAGTAGTTTCTTCGCAAGTGGTCGTCGCAAAATTTTCAATATGTAGTAGTGATTGGGAGGCTATGACCGTAAGCGAAGGACCAAAGGAATTTGGAAAATCTAACAAATTTTTTATGAAGGAGCTAAAAATTGTGATGGTGCGGTTTTGAGTGCTAACAAGAAGTATGGAGGCTTGGATAACTTCATCAAAATGAGGAGTATATTGTTGGATCATGTTTTTATTGATGCCAATGGTTTGATTGATTGATGTCATTTATTGATGTCAAGTGATTGATTGATGTCAAAAGAATTGATTGATTCATGATTGATGTAATGTAATATGTATTTTCCTTGATCAAAATGAAAAGATGGGATCAATGAGTTGTCATTAATATGATGAAGATGGATCAATGAGTTGACATTGATATATGATGAAGATGGATCAATGAGTTGTCATTGATACATGATGAAGATGGATCGATGTGGTTTCATTTGTATATAATGCATTGTTTGAAAAATGTATAGATGACTCATTATTGTCTTATCATGATTGATAATGTGCACAAATGGATGAACTCCAAAGAGGTCCCCTTATGGTGAAAGCCCTCATGGGAAGAGTCTTTGCGGATTGAGTTATCCTAGAAGAATGGTTGGAGGACCCATGCTTGCATGTGGAATAATGAGATGAATGCCAATGAAGTTATTGGTGAAACTATCCTAGATGGATAGTTCTTTTCATACAATTTATGTTGGTATGTGGAGTGTCACATAACTCCTTATCATTTGAGAGTTATGGCCTTTCAAAGATGAAGGACCACCATATGTTGGCTTGAATCCCACAAGGTCAAAAAAGTCAAAGTGACCTAAAAGAAGAAATCGTTATTTAAATGATAAATTAAAGTGAAAAAGTCAAAGTGGATTATTTAAATAATAAAGAGAAGTGACAAAATCAAGAAGGAATATTCAAATGATAAAGTATTGGAGAACTTTCTATTTATGGAAAGTGGTTAACCCTAAAATAAGGAAATTAGGTTAAGTGACCTAGAAATGGGTTAAGTGACCTAAAGGATGAAAGTATAAATAATATAGAAATGGTCTCTTGAAAAACATCCTTTTTGTGGATCAAGGAGAGCTTCTTGTGAGAATATCTTTTGGAGTATTGATGGAGAGCTTCTTGTGAGAGTTTCTTGTGAGAGCATCTTTGGTGTGAATCTCTTAAGCATGATTGAAAATCTATTCTAAGAAAGAGAGAGTAAGGAGAATCTTATGGATGCATCAAAGTTTCAACAATATTGGAGACCTTGATGACAAAAGTCTCAGAGCTTTAGAAACCCTAGTTTCTGAGGTGTACATGGGTTGTAATGGGATAGGGTGCGTACATACGCAGGTTGTATGAGGACAAGGCATGTAAATTGGATAAAATCATGGAGATTTGTGTTTGAGTTGATGACCGATTGTTGAAGACTGTGGCAGGTTCCAGATATGCATTATATGGACTCATATTTGTCACTGAGACTCTGATATGGTTACATTATTGTCTTGATGGATACTATTGCTTGTTGTGTTGTGAATGCTTAGGGAATTCTTGGTATGGCTGCTGTGATGTGGTTTATGCTAGTTAATGGAGTAACCAGTACTCCTGTGATTCAATTGTGAGATGATTTCTATGGTATACTAGTTTCTTATACATGATTGAGTTAGCATTCATATTGATTGGTTGTGGAGCATGAGTAAGCTGTTGGAAAGATTGGATGTGTTGTGACTGGTTGGTGGTTAGATTGCATAGTAAGAGACAAAGAGAATAATAAATTGGTTGAAGAGTATCTGATTTGATCTCGAAGGATAAACCCTAATAGATCAGAAGGTATACGCAGGTTGTTGTATACATTGGTCGCGTGAAAATGTGAGCTGTAGTGAGGCATGGCGCATACACACACGGGTTGCACTACTGATAGGTCATGTACCTATTGCAGATTGATATTTGTTGAGGATTGTTTCCTCATCTCAGTTGATGCTAAGGATGTAAGATGAGTCTTGCATTATAGAGCTGGTGCTCTTTTAGAGTTGTACTCTATTCATTTGTTGCTGAAAAACCCCACGAATTGTAGTCTGTAATAAAAAAAAAATTGTACATACATCTTGTGTTCTTTTTGTTCCTTGTGATAATGACTTATTGATGATCTATGTTGCTTAGATATGTTGCTGATATATGTTCACATCTAACTAGTTATAAATTATAGAAATGGGTAATGTGTTAATGGTGATCGCTAGCTAATGAATTTGTAGTAAGAGGGAATTTTTTGGTAAAAATATCCCCACACTCATTCACCCCCCCTCTAAGTGTGGTAGGTGTGTCCAACAATTGGTATCAGAGAGGGCCTTCACTACAAGCCTTAACAATCTTTAAGGAGATCCACAAACACACAAATGGATGATGAATTACCAATCTTTGATGAGGAAAACTATTCTACTTGGAGAATAGAGATGAGAGTATATTTGAAGACAATGGGAGCATCGATTTGGAAGGTACCCATTGGATGATCAGTTCCCTTGAATAACAAGTCAAAGTTTGCATCTCAAAGGGAAGGAAAGAAGAATGATGCATTGGCTCTCAAGAACATTCTTAGTGGACTCTCAAGCCCTATCAAAGAGATCATGGGAAAATGCACTTCTGCCAAGGATCTATGACTAAATCTAGAGGAGACATATCAAAACAAGAAAGAAGATGTTGAAGACCACTCCATAAATATCATTAAAGGTAAAGAATCTCCAAAAACTATTGAATGTATTATTTCTAAATGTGATCTTGAAAACATTTCAAATGAGGACAAAGAATCAAGTGATGATGTTAGAACAAATGAAGATCTTGAAGACATTTCAAGTAAAGGCAAAGAATCATGTGATAATGTTGGCAAAAGGGAAGATCTTGAAGACACTTCAAATAAAGATAAAGAATCTCCAAAGACTCTTGATTACAGTGATTCAAAATGTGATGATGTTGAATTTTTCTCAAGTGAAGAAGATGATCTACAAACAGTTTGTGTAAAGTTTGATGATAGCTATCCCATGGAAAGAATAGAAGAAAATCTATTATAACTTCAAAAGGAAGTTGAAGAGGGTTTATATAGATATAGAAGTGATCATTTTTATACACACTATAACTATCTTTCAGATAACACTAAGACATTTCTTAGGAGGAGTCAAAGGCACATCTTGAAGTTAAAGGGAATGCTCAAAGAACAAGAAGAAAGAAATAAGACTCAATTGGAAGAAAAGGAAGAAGAGATCACAAGACTAAAGAATGAAAAAGAAGATATGAAGGTAGATGATGAGATTATAAAAAGTCTTGAAACTATTGTCCATCTCAATACCCAAATTGAATAAGCCAAAAGGGTAGAAGAACTATTGAAGGATCAAATAAATGAAAAGGAAGAGTCATGTCATAAGTTAGAAGTTGAAGTTGTTAACCTTATAAATAAGTAGATAAGTCAAACAAATTTTTGAATAGTTCAAGAATCTTGGATGAGATCTTGGAAAGTCAAAGATCACCATGTGATAAATCAGGCATTGGATACAAAGGAGAAGATACACATGCTGAAGAAAGCACCTCAAAGAATCATGAGGTGTGTCCATCAAAGGATCAAGACAATGTTGAAAATCAACCACCTACACAAGGAAAGGAAAATTTCAAAAGAACAAAGTAAGGAAAAAATCAAGAAGCTATCTTTGGGACACCAAAGAAAAGGTATGAAAGTATTTTTCATGGGCATTGTTATTCATGTAATGAATATGGTCACAACGTTTTTGAATGTAGATCTTATGAAAGGAGATATAATGGAAGATTTAATAACACCATAAGGTGTTGGAGATGTGATAAAGTAGGACATATTGTTGTTCACTGTAATTCCATGAGATGCTATAGTTGTAGTGGATTTGGCCACAAATCCCATGAGTGCTAGAACACAAGAAGAAATTCCATGATGAGGACTTCACATAGCATGGCTAGAAGAATGAATGAATTAAGGAAGGGAGACATATTTGAAAATATGGATGCTCAGAGCTCAAGTTATGAGGAGACGGGACATCTACAGAAGTGGGTGAAGAAGATAGAGCAGCCAGAATAGAATGAAAGACTGAAGGGAAGTTCAAAAGTGTCATCTACTGAGGCATACACGGGTGACAGTGGTATCAGTTGTGTACATATGCGGTATGACCTTTTATAGGTCATGTACATACACAAGTTGTCTGTGCAACAGGTCGCGTATATGTGGTTAAGCCTAAGGAAAAGGGCTATGCATAGGGATTAGAGTTTGATGTGATGGTATTACTCTATGATGTAGGGCCTGACATGATATATTGCAGGTTCTGACATTGTTTGATGTAGGTTTTCATGATTCTATATTGGATTATGTAAGGTGATGATGTAAAATAAAATCTTGGGTGCATGGCACTAACCCATGAGTATGTATTGATGCATTTTCTATTGAAGAACAATGTTGGTTATGAAAATGAAGTTATGACACCTTGGTTATGTGATATATCTTGATGATTTATTGGAATCTTACTTGTTGGAAAGTTTGATGCATGCGTTTAGCATATGGATGGGCTACACATTGGGACATGTGGTTGGTAAAATTGATGATGTTGTACATCATTGATGATCTATAGTTGATGCATGATTGGTACATTTCTAGTATATTGGTAGAGGAATCTACTAGCAGTTTCATTAGAACATGTTTTATGGAGGATTTGATATACACATATGGGATTCATCATTTTGTGGTACTGGTGCATGATGATGTACATTTTTGGTACACTCATATATGCCATATGCTTAATGAAACTACACCATTGGTACTACTTTATTAACACAACAATTGGTATTTGTTTGAGATTCATGATTGTGGCACTTGGTTCATGATGGAGACATATCATGAGTGATATGATACATGGTTGGCATATTGGTAGATGCACATGGTTGGAATATTGGTAGATGCACATGGTTGGCATATTGGTAGATACATATGTTGGTATATCGATAGAGGCACATGATTGATACGTTCCATGGATGATATCTTTTGTCACATTGCATGATGTTGATGTACATGGTTGATGTACATAGGTGTTGTGCATGATGAGAACACATTCTTGTACAAGATGTACTTGGTTGATATTTTGTTCATGATTATTTATTTCATTGTTGACATATTTTTTGCTTCATGATGCTTGTTATGGCATGAGTTTGATGCATGAACAGGTCCAAGGATCATTATATGGTAGAACATTGTTCATATTGCAGAGAAGATAGGGGAGACATACCCATAGGGGGAGTCATTCTTCTTCCTATGATTCTAGGAGGAGATATTTATCAAATGCATAGCTAGAAAAGAGCCCTATATTTGAAGAAAGAGCACAAAAGAATAATTCCAGGGGGAGAAATGGTCATAGGGGGAGTATGTTCGATGTATATTCAACATTACATCAGAGTGATATCCCTTTTTCAAAATGGGAGAGATTATTCATAGGAAGATCAAGAGCACTTAGACAAGGGGAGTAGCCCCAAGAGGAAAATGGCCCTTTTCCATTGATGTCAAAGGGGGAGAGATATTCACATTGATGTGATTGATGATTATTGATTGGGAGAGATAGTCACATTGACTATTGATGTAGAGAATGCCTTATCTACATGTTGACATCAATAATTGGTAATTGGTGTTGACATCAATGTTGGTATTGCCACCAATGCCAAAGGGGGTTATTGTTGGATCATGTTGTCATTGATGCCAATGGTTTGATTGATTGATGTCATTGATTGATTGATGTCAAAAGGATTGATTGATTGATGATTGATGTAATGTAATATGTATTTTCCTTGATGAGAATGCATAGATGAATATGGATCAATGAGTTGTCATTGATATGATGAAGATGGATCAATGAGTTGTCATGGATATGATGAATATGGATTAATGAGTTGTCATTGATACATGATGAATATGGATCGATGCGGTTTCATTGGTATATAATGCACTGTTGTAAAAATGTATAGATGACTCATTATTGTCTTATCATGATTGATAAGGTACACAAATGGATGAAATCCAAAGTGGTCCCCTTATGATGAAAGACCTCATGGGAAGACGCTTTGTGGATTTATTTATCCTAGAAGAATGGTTGAAGGACCCATGCTTGTATGTGGAATAATGAGATGAAGATAAATGAAGTTGTTGGTGAAAATATCCTATATGGATAGTTCTTGTCATACCATTTCTGGTGGTATGTGGAATGTCACATAACTCCTCATGGTTTGAGAGTTATGGCCTTATGAAGATGAAATAACACCATATGTTGGCTTGAATCCCACAAGGTCAAAGAAGTCAAAGTGAACTAAAAGAAGAAATCATTATTTAAATGATAAAGTAAAGTGACAAAGTCAAGGTGGACTATTTAAATAATAAAGATAAGTGACAAAATCAATAAGTGATAAAGTAAGGTGACAAAATCAAGAAGGAATATTTAAATGATAAATTATTGGAGAACTTTCTATTTATGGAAAGTGGTTAACCCTAAAATAAGGAAATTAGGTTAAGTGACCTATAAATGGGTTAAGTGAACTAGAAATGGGTTAAGTGACCTAGAGGATGAAATTATAAATAAGATAGCAATGGTATCTTGAAAAACATCATTTTTGTGGATCAAGGAGAACTTCTTGTGAGAATATATTTTGGAGTATTGATGAAGAGATTCTTGTGAGAGAATCTTTGGTGTGAATCTCTTGAGCATTATTGAAGATATATTCTGAGAAAGAGAGCATAAGGAGAATATCATGAATGCATCAAAGTTTCGACAATATTGGAGACCTTGACAGCAAAAGTATCAGAGTTTCAGAAACCCTAGTTTATGAGGTGTACACGGGTTGTAATAGGCCATGGCGCATACATACGCAGGTTGTATGAGGACAGGGCATGTACAATAGATAAAATCATGGAAATTTGTGTTTGATCTGATGACTAGTTATTGAATACTGTGGCAGGTTCCAGATATGCATTCTATGGGCTCAGATCTTTCACTGAGACTCTGATATGGTTACATTATTGTCTTGATGGATACTATTTCTTGTTGTGTTGTGAATCCTTAGGGAATTATTGGTATGGTTTTTTTGATGTGGTTTATGTTGGTTAATGAAGCAATAATCCTATGATTCAGTTGTGAGATGATTTCTATGGTATACTAGTTTCTTATACAAGATTGAGTTAGCATTCATATTGATTGGTTGTGGAGCATGAGTAAGTTGTTGGAAAGCTTGGATGTGTTGTGACTGGCTGCTGGTGAGATTAGACAGTAAGAGACAAAAGAGAATAATAAATTGGTTGTGTTGTTCCTAAGTCTGTACTTAAGGCTTAAAAGTATAGTGTCAAGGCATCTGAAAGTATGTTAAAGATTGATAAAAGGATTATGCTAACCTTTGGTATAGGAAACTAGGGAAGATTTCTACGTTCTCGTTGTCTAGCTTCCAACTATTCCTGAGTAGTAATATCTTGTTCAATGGCTGCCCATGAACGTTCAAGTTCCTCTCGGGTGTTAGCAGTTTTAAGGATTGTGTCAAAAAGATTTAAAGCAATATGTGTTTGATTAGATAGTTTGGGTTCAATATTGGGTTGTGTTGCAGCAGGGACAATCATTGAGTAACAGTAAGGATAGGAAAGGATTGAAAGAGATGTTAAACGCTGTCTTGATTTGGTCAAAATAAAGAGAAATTTTTACTTTAAGAATAAAATAGGAATGCAAATTGAAGGCTCTTTCCCGTAACTGTATTATTTTTAATAAAAATATGTGGGGTGAGAGACAAACATTTAGCTGCATATAACGCAAGGTTCCTGTCAAAGAGAAAGCTCACACATAAACAGAGGAGGAAATTAGTATAGAAATAATTGACACGTCACAATTATATATGTAATTTTGTAAGTGCAAATTGGTCTTACACCCCCTGATAGCTGGTGCAGAGGAAAGACAATAACCAATTACAAAAAGATGAAATCCTTTCGTTATAGTAGTGGTCGTACTAAAATATAACGATACACATCAATTATGAAAAAATGGAATGAAATGAAACATGAAACATAAAGAAACAAACTTTTAACACAGTCTTGACGGAATCGAGAATCTCCAGATTTGCTTATATTAACTTCTTGAATGCAAAAACTCTATTACAATCGACTCAAAAAAGGTCCATCCTTGTTCATTTCGTTCTCTGATATATTTATACATCTTTATAGATCAGATAGAATACATACGGTTACACAAATTCAGTTACAAACGAGAGGAGCACAACTGCTCCCTTTCTCTTGCTCTATCTTTACTTGGTGCCAGGTGCTTGTCTCCGCGCGAATTCGATGCAGGCGCTACATCTTTCCACAAACCTAGATACGAGCTGCAAAGGTTTCACTTGACAGCTGGCCTCGGTGAAGTAACATTCTCGGGCTAACTGCTACAGCTTGTACTCCATTTGTGCATCGACAATGTCGAGGGCACTTAGTTGCGCGTTGGGCTGTATCAAATGCTTATCAACTCGAGGCATGTCCACCCTGTCCATCTGAGAGATATCGGCCGAATCTCTCTCCTCCTTCTATTTCAAATCAAGCAAGATATGTTCTACATTCACTTGTATTAACGTTTTGGCATCACCTCTAGTGTCCATACCCAACAGCTCGCCCTCTATAGAATTGAAGGCTTCTACTAATGAATTGGTCACTTTTTGGGCCTGTTCCTTGCCCAGTGCAATGTTATGCTCCCAATCTTTCAACAAAATGTTGCCTCTAGTTTGTTCTGGGAGGGCGAGTCCGAGAGAACCTGTCGAAAATCTGTCATTCGTGGCTATCACTGCCTCCTGGAAGGAAACCCGAGCTGCTCCTGCATCTCTTTCTCTATCAGTCTGATTCTCGGAAAGCCAATGCATTAACAGACAATCCTCTCGGATTGTTCCTACTTTGGCGAGCAAATTCTGTTGTGCAAAAGAGATCTTGCTCTGAATCTGGGTCGCTCGGGATTTAAACCCTTTGACATCAATCATCCTACTTTCAGCGATCCCTACCTGAGCTTGCAGCTCTGCAATCATAGTCCTCTATTGACCAGCCTACACCCGACCGTCTCGGATCACTGAATGTGCTTGTTCCAACTTGACTTTGAGTACCTCTATTTCCTTTTTATTAGCTAGTCGAGCCAGTTCTATTTCCCCACTCACCTGACTTTTAGCGCTTTCTGTGGCCGAAGCTACTCTAGCTTCGAGAGTCTTGATCAGGCGATTCTTTCTTTTGAGATGTTTTTTTAACATCCCGACTGAGAATTGATTCATCGATGCATACGCTCCTAGCGTTCCTGTGATCTCCATGGAAAATTCTTCATTATTTTTGTTCTTTCCATCGGTCATAACCTTGAATTTTTTAGCAGTCGATCCTTCGTCCTGGTAGGACTCCCTTTTCACCACCGCTTTTCTCTTTTTGTCAAAGAAGAACTCATTTGGGGGAAGTTCTTCTTCTCTGATAGGCCTCAGTTCTTCATTGAAAATCCATCCTCCTTCTATATTTCCTTGCGTCTACTGCAAAGGGGTGACAGAGGTGATGGTTTCCCTGATCTGTTTCGTTTCCTTCCCTGGTGTGACGACCGAGTCCTGCTTCTTTGGAGGATCAGAGGTCTTCATCTCAGTTTCCAGATTCTGGGTCTCTAGCGGGTCCGGCTTCTGTGTCACTGCTTCGGGCTTATTCGTTTTCCCCTCCTCGTTATGTCTTTTTCCTGCCCCAGAAGTTGTTTCTTTGGGGTCTTCATCACCCTTTGGTTTCGTCTCAGAAACGACCGGGCTCCCTCCGTGCAACACAGCAGGAAGACAACTTCATCTATTTTCCTGAAACTTTAATACAGAGGCCATGTCTTCAGATGCTAAATATCGGATTCGAACTAGCACTTCCCCATAAGACCTCGCCCCTCGAAAAATATCATCTGAGGGTGAACACTCGTGTTCAAACCTCTTTAGCCCACAATTAGCTAAATGGTTGCTTACAATTTTCTGAGGATCATGTTTTTTATACTCAATGGAGACCAAACTCAGGTCTTCCAGGGCTGCAACCTCAACTTTGGCATGCCCAAAATCCAATAAAGAATAAGAATTTAGCCGAATGGGGAAAAACAACCATACCTTCTTCGATGATGCTTTGAGTTCCTTACTCACCCCGCCAATCACTATTTGTCTGGCAATCTCATAACAAGCTAGCTTGTCAGGGATGAACAGTGGTAGTGCAAGCAGGGGAACAGCAGCTCCGAACACTCTAAAATAGAACAACTCTGCTTCTACATACCAGTCCGCTATACCACTCAGATTTGTAGCAATGTTGCTCGAGATGCGAGGTGGCGAGCGACCAAAAATGGCGATGTGTAGGGGCACCATCACCCAGTTGAAAATTTTGTAAATGAATTTGTCCGCTTTATTCTCCCACAGTTTGTCATGATACTCATGCATGGGCTTTTCCTGGACTGGATTTCAAGCCAAACTCATCAAAGGGAATGGTGTCATAGAACATACCGCATCCATAATGTATGTGGACATAAAAAAAGAGGACGTTCTCCTGTTTTCCTTCTTCTCTCGATACTCTGTGACCCGGTTGGCCAAATTGTCCAAGAGTATCTTTGCCCAATTAAACGAGCAACCTTATGCTACTCGAAACATGAGAGGTACCCATGAAATGTAGAAATGTGATGTATCCTCCTTTTCGAATAGTCGACATGTCATCATTGCCACATACATATATTGTGGCTCCAACGAAGTGATTGAATAAACGCCCTGGTCATTTGCTCTGAATTTCGCGGAGCGTGAAACCCAATATTTTATCAAACTAGGCATGGTTTTGTCATATTGAGTGCATTCCTTCTCTTTGAATCCATCCAGGAATTCAGCATCATATGTGTATTCATATGTTGTTGGGAGCTTATACATATTTTGGATATGCTCTGGTCTAAAAGTTCCAACCACGACCCATTGGTCATTTATGATAGTTCTGGTGGGTAGGTCTATGTGATCCAACGCCCATCGGATCATGTCATAATATGGGAGCAACCGTGGTCTAGTTGCTACCAGGTGCATTCCGGATTGCACAACGATCTTGTATTTGGTGTTCAAGTCATCCTTTTCATTGTCGTCGGACTCTGAATAATTCACCAACTCAGATTGCAGAATATCTGAAACAAATGACCAGCTAGGTACTGAGCCGCCACTCTGGGGTGAAGTATCGGTGACATTGTCTGAGCCCTGCACTGCAATCTCGACATTCACCTTTGTTGCTTTTCGTGGAGCCATAGCTGAAATTTGTGTTTTAGCCCTTCTGCGATAGACCTGTGTATACATGCAGAAATTAGTTCACTTGGAAAATGATGAGCTTTGTGCGCTTTGAAAAATGCATAATGAAACGTAACTCTTGCATATATTTGAAAAAACGGTACCTTTCCAAAACAAGCCTGTCAATTCGAAATCATAAATAAATTTATGCCGTAAAAATCCGATCTTACACAAAGATTCACTTTATCTTCCCATTAATATCATAAATTTTGGCGGTTTGACAGTCAGTTGGAGTATGGAGAGCAAATAGCTACCTCGGGAAACGTGCAAGCCTCGATGCACGGGACATATCGTACTTTATTTTTAATTATCAAAACTTAATAACGTTAATAACTTTCTCGCTATTCGCTACAACGTGGATTTCCTTCTAACAATTTGATTCTTCAACTCGCGAGACCACGAGGACCGATTTTGGCTTAATTAACAGTAATCTCGATTTGGAGCGTCATTAATTTTATAATCAATTTATTCGCAATATCGCGGCTCGGAACTTCGAAGACAAGTTTTTGGAAGATTAGTATGCCGAGTCACGAAACTGAAAGATGGCGATAATTAAGACTCAATTAAGGGGAAGAAAATCTTAGATTAGGCAATTAATTAATCATGCTATAATTAAGTCACGACTTCGTGAGTCGGCATTTTAGACGTCATAACTTTCTAAAAGATAATGCTGAGTGGCGAGATGCCGAGAATAGATTTAACCAAGGTTAATCTTTTTTGCCTTTAATCCTTGACCAGGGTTAGCCCAAAAGAACCTCGTGTTCTCGGCTCTCGGAGCTGTAAAAGTAAAAATTTGAACTTAGCGAACACCGAGGCGCGAAACCCCAACAACGCCTAATCACTGAGTTAAATTTTTTACCCTGGTTACGGTCTTGAGTGAGCGAAAATTTAAAATAACTTCGCCACTTCGTGACTCGGGACTTGTGAATTCATGAGTTGTATGATCCGACTTGCGAGATCCTGAAGTAAAACAAAAAGAGCAACATTTTAAGAAAATATATGTTTTGAAAATGGAAAAAGCATTGTTGTCCACGCGATAAGATTTCAAAGTTTCAAGATCTCAGAAGGAAAAAAGAAAATCAACTTTAGATTTCAAGTATCAAAAATTGTAAATTGTGCAAGGAAAAAATAAAACAAGGGCGGCTCCAACATAGGCTCCAACTAGGGATCCCGCCTTTCTGTGAGGTGGGAAAAACAGTAGACCATGTGCCAATATTGAGTAAATGGATTCATAAGCTAAAACAAGAGGAAAAAATTCAAGGAAAAGGATAGAAGGGAGGAAAAACTTTGTTTTTTACCTCGAGAGGTTTTTTCAAAATCAGATACTCTTTCTAAACACAGTTGTAGTCCCTTTCACAATTTTTCCTTTCGCACAACTCACTTTTGGTATGTTTTTGAGACAGTCGAAACTACCCTAGGAGATTCGACAGATCTTGTGATTCTCAGCTTGCATCAAAAGGATGAGATTATATATTTATAAATTGGGAAGTCTCGTTTGAATTTGGGGTGTTGATCAGGTTTTTAGAAAAAATTGGTTACCAAATTATAGTGATATTCATGTATAACAGCCTTATAGATATCTCAGACATTGCTTCACTGCCATCGAGCCTGTTCAATACCCCGGTGAAGTTGTCTGGCCCCTTTCACTGAATTTCCTTTCACCACTTCGGAAAATATTTATGCGTTTAAACGCTGAGACGAGGGAAATCATTTTTGAATTTCCTTTCATCGTCTTCCTGGACTAGGTGGGGGCAATCATTTCTGAATTTCCTTTCACCACCTGTCTCATAATTTACTTTTAAAGCAACGAAGATGGGGGAAATCAGTTTGTATCAGGGCTGATATCTGTGTAATATTTTGTATCAGAGGTCTGTAAACTTATTTTGATTACTCGGTATCAATCTTCCTTTGACCTTCACAACACCTTTGTTCTTATGGAGATAGGGGAAAATACTAAAATTTTAAGGGACATCCTGTTCAAGCAAGCTTTATTATTTTATTTTTTTGAAGCTATTGAAAAACCTAGGAAAGTTAGGATCGCTCTAAACGTTCCTTCGCTTAGCAGGAGATCAAATAGTTTTGAAGACTAGCTTTCCTATCAAGATCTATTTCAAAATCCCTGAGGTTTAAAACGAAAAACTTTTACCCCTTCGCAAAGACTCGGGAAGATGGTGACTTGTTAAAAGTTAGGCCCGGAGATAGACAGAATACAAGGCAGCAATTCAATGACTTAATATACAAAAGGTCACAACAGTTCGGGACTGGTTTTCGAAGATATTTAGGAACAAATATTATGACTGACTGTTTTTAGATTTAGTGTATTCATTCAAATTATTTGATTCGAGGATTATGAAGCCAACAATAATTCTGTTATTTAACCTTTTATATTGCAATTTGAAAAATGTTACCTTAGTTTGCTTAAACAACCTTTCATAACCTGTGTATTGAGAAAGCGCACCTCTATCTTTTCTTTTTACTTTCTTTGTGGACTATGAATTATCTTAGGTATCACCTGTTTTATGTCGTTCTATTTCCAATACCGACCTGCACATTACTTTTTCTGCTAGTTTCGTCTGCAACTGGAATCCTGTAAAAACAAATACAAATCTTATTGGAAATGTGTTGAGAGTTTAGGAACAAAAACCAAAAATTAAAAGTAAATGTTTGAATGAAAATATAAGTATGTACAAAACACTCATAATGAAATTTATTTATTTACAATTTTTAATTTTTTTTTTTTTTACGACTGTTACGTCATGTAGCGCTTTAGATATCGCCCGTTGACAGGGGCGCTAAGGACTTCTCCATCAATATTTTCCAGAAGAAAGGAATTTTTTACTTCTGGAGCTGATACCCTGAATGGTCCATACCAAAGGTGATCAAATTTTCCATGCTTCACGGCTTCTTCCCTTCTCGTATCCCATCTTAACACTAAGTCACCTAGGAGGAATTCTCTGTCCTTTGCCTTGAGGTCAAATAATGCTTTCATATCGTCCTGGTACTTCTGCATTTTCTCATCAACCTCCACTCTATGCTGTTGAACCTCGATCATCTGGTTAATTCTCCTAGTTACATGATTGGGTTCTTCGTTCTGATCCTGCCATAATTTCATCACTGGCAACGCTAAGTTTATAGGCAGAACCGCCTCGGTCCCATAGACCATTTGAAACGGTCAAAATTTCGATAGACCTTTTAGTGTTGATGCGGTTTTCCCACAACGCGTACTTCAAATGCACATTCCAGGACCTTTGTTTTCATCCAGTACTTTTTTTATTATGTTTACCAGGCTCTTATTAGATGATTTAGCCAGCGTGTTTCCCTGGGGGTAATAAGCAGTGGAATGGCCGAGAACGATATTGTACTTCTGACAGAAACTGATCATAGCCATGGACTTGAAGGCCTGGGCATTGTCGGTAACAATCTTTCGGGGAAACCCGAATCTTGACAAGATGTTATTTTCCAAGAAGTTGATCACCACCAAGTCTGTTGCCCTTTTGGTTGGAATGGCTTCCACCCACTTAGTAAAATAATCTGTAGCTGTTAGAATCCATTTATGTTGAGCATTGGAATGGGGATTAATTTCCCCTATAAAGTCTAGACCCCATTGTTGAAATGTAGCTTTGTCTTTGACTGGAACAAGTGGCAGTGCAGGAAGTTTCTGCTTACCAGCGAATATTTGACACGAGTAACAGGCACGCACTTTGGCATTGACGTCTAAAAATAGTTTCGGCCAATAGTATCTGGCCCTCAGGATCTTGTAGGCTGTGGCTCTCCATGCATGGTGTCCTCCACAGATTCCTTCATGAAATTCTTCTATGACCCGTGGAGTTTCCGACTCAACCAGACAAACTAGTAAGAACCCGAGTGGATCCTTCCAGTATAGTTGATTTTCAAAGATGCAATATTTTATAGCGTGGAGTTTTAAAGTTCTGCATTTGGCTGGTGATAGTCCATCTGGACATTTCAGGTTTAACAAATAGAAAACTATGTCTTTATACCAGCCTGACGATATGAATTTTTCTTCAATCTTGCTTGGATGTGTCTAGTCATCTGGCTCGTGCAAAGGTGTGTCTCCATCTTCCCCTTGGAGGCAATTTATATCAAGAGCTCTAAGGTTCGACTCAGCCAAGAGTTTGGCTAGACCCTGCCCCTTTATCAATCTAGTAGGCTTTACCTCCAGATCAAATTCTTGTATTTTAGCTAGCCAGCGCCCTCGTTTTCCATCACTATCTGGCTGTACCAATATATCTTTCACAGCACTAGTTGGTACGTACACGATAATTTTCGAATGCAGTACATAGGTTCTGAATGCTTTTAACGCTTTCACCATTGCGTATGCCTATTTTTCCATTATTTCATACTTTAATTCGGCGTCTCTAAGGCTCTTGCTGAAAAACGCGATCGGTCGTTCGAAGCCTTTGCCATCCTTTTGCAGTAACACCGCAGCGATAGTATGTTCAGAAGCGAACGAGAAGATGAGGAAATCTTTCAAGTAATCTAGGCTTGCTAACACAGGTGCCTCACTAATGAATTTTTTAATATGCGTGAACGATGCTTTAGCCTCGGTCGTCCAATTTACTCTACTATCTTTCTTCAGCATTCCTGTGATCAATTTGACAATCTCAGCAAATTTTGGTATAAACCTTCATAAAAAATTTATTGTACCTAATAAAGATTGGATTTCTTTTACGTTTCTAGGAATATTTATAGTTTCTATTGCTTCAATCCTCTTAGGATCGATCCTGATCCCATCTTTAGATACGATATGCCCCAGAATCTTACCTTCCTACATAGCGAAATGTGATTTCTTTGGGTTCAAAGACGGGCCATACCTGCGGCATTTTTCGAAAGTCTGTTTTAAATGGATCAAATGTTCTTCATCGGTTTTAGAGAAAACCGTTAAATCGTCAAGGTAGATGACTACGAACTTGTCTCTTTCTCCTACGAAAGCGATGTCCATAGTGCRCTAGAATGTAGCCCCTTCATTCATCAAACCAAATGGCATTTTGTCATACATGAATGTACCCCATGGTGTGGTGAAAGAAGTTTTTTCTCTGTCTTGCTCGTTCATGGCGATTTGGTTGTACCCAGAGAACCCATCTATCATAGACATTTGATTTGCTCCAACTACCCTTTCTAGGACGTGGTCCATTTTGGGAAGCGGATAATTATCCTTAAGAGAGGAACTATTCAAGTTTCGAAAATCCACACACAGTCTGATTTATCCAACTTTTTTCTGACAGGGACCAAATTTGCCACCTAGTCTAAGTACCTTAGAGGTACAATTATTTTTGCATCTAAAAGCTTCTTAACTTCCTTTTCAATGACGGGCAACAAAATGGGGTTAAATTGCCTGAGCTTTTGCCTAAAAGGCTTGACCTCAGGCTTCAAAGGTATCTTGTGCTCAATTATGGAAGTATCATACATTCTAAGCTCATCATAGGACCAGGCGAAAACATCTTTATAATGTCTGAGTAGGTCTCTGTACTGGTCTTTTACCTTGGGAGGGAGGAATTTAGATATCTTTACTATCCTAGATTCTTTTTCAGTTCCTATGTCGCAGTCCTCCACTTCTTCTGGTTGGGGCTGCAAAGTGGATTTCACAGGTATGTCATTTTGATCGAAGAGTCTTTCTAAAGGAATTAAGCCTTTCGGGATTTGGTTGTTTTTAAGGACCAACATGCGATGATACACTATTTTTTCTCAAAAGGTTTCAGGATCTTCACCCTCTTGCATAATCCACATCGGGTCGTTTTGATTTTCTTGGTCTGGATGAGTTTCAGAGAACTCACCTACTGCCATAAGAAATTTCTGAATTTGTTCGTCATCTTCAAAGACCTTCCAGTGTCGGACATTGTCTGGTATAGAGGGTTTATATCTGATTTCAATGTGATACTTTAGTTTGACGGTCATAGGAGGAGAAAAGGTTGAAGCTTCCTTGGCCAATGTGGCAGCATGTAGATTCTCTGTGCGAGGAATAAAATGGACTTTTACAGATGAGAAAAAATTCTCCATCAAATCCCAAGAACAATTTTTGTATGTTCTTAGTCTAGGATGCTTGGCTAGGTATTGTCAGTTTACTTGTCTTACTATCAATTCAACGTCACTGTAAACCTCCAAGTTTTTTATATTTAACTTCTTTGCAGCCTCTAAACCTAAGATTAATGCTTCATACTCACATACGTTATCGGTGTAATCTATATCCCACTGCAAATGATATGAGAAAGGAACAATGAACTTACCTTTAGGTGCTACCAAAAGTACCCCAGCACCAGCTCCTTTAGAAGATGAAGCGCCATCGAAGTACATTTTCCAAATACTAGTATTGCACAGCTCTTCTATCAAGGGGCTAAGTTCTTCCTTCTTCATATCGAGTTCTTCTGGACACCCATCTAAACCATCATCAAAAGATAATATGCAATTCCCCAGATCTTGATCTGCAACGTAAATGGGAAAGTTATTTGGGTTTTGAGGATCACTGACGGTATACGCTAATCTTGTTTCTCTGTACAAATGAGTAAACTGAACACCAAAAATAGGGATTGTGGCATATGACATGTCCAATTGTAGAGAACCCCCCAACTTGGCTCCCCATGATCTGGATAACAACATACCATATTTGGGGGGAATATCTGTGATAACCACATCCATCAGGATACTCTTGACCGGGACCTGAGCCAGGATAAATACCAGATCTTTTATCATCCCCATACATTTAACCTTTCTCGAATAGAAAGAGTATATATTTCCATAGGGTCTAGTGATCTGGAGACCCAGCCTCTCCATTATAATTTTGGGCATAACATTATGTGAAGCCCCAGAGTCTAACATATAGTTATGCAGTAACTGATCATGTATATTTAGGGTGATATAGAAAGGAGCGATGTTGTCTTTGGATCCCTCAAAATGTGGACCAAAGGTGATGTTAGGTCTGTCGTCTTCCAGGTTGATAACATCAGAGTGACTTTCTGACTCATAGACACCCATCACTTTGGCAATTTTCTTCCGATAAGCGGGGTTTTTTGCTAATTCTACCAAAGGAATCAGTATCTTAATTTTTTTTAATTCATTTTCAAAACTGAAAGATGTATTTACCTTGTCCGTTTCTTTGGTTAAGACTTCCAAGATTTTTCTTTCAGACTTATTTTTTTGGATTGCTTTATCACTCGTGATCTTAGTCAAAGATGTAACTTTATCTACTGGTCCAGTTTCCTTTGTTTGGGTTTCAACTTTTTTCACCTCGGACTCTTGAGTGTTTTCTACCTTAATTTTATTGTTGGGTAACAATGTCTCTTCCAAAGGAGGTTCATGAGCTTGACCCCTTTGAAGGATTCTCTTAGGTTGGTCAGTTGAGGTGCGATTATTTTTAGATCTTAGGTTGTATTTTTGTTGAAACTCAGCCGCTATCATTTATGTTTCTGGTTGAGATACGCAGAGGTCAGTGCAATCACCTTCTTCATCCTCATTAGACGGTTGTGGGGTATTTAAATATTTCTCATAGTCTTCCCTGGTCAAAAATGGCTGTGAACATTCATCACCAAAATTCGTGACTTCATCTTCCGAATCTCCGAAATCTTGGAGGTCATTTGCTCCTATAAAATTTTCTTTTTTTAGTGGAGCTTGTATTTTTTGATCTTCATTCTTTATTTGTCTCTGTTGATTTTGGGGATTTGGGTTTCTCCTGAAGTCTTTTTTATTAGAAGAATCAACTTTAACCTGATCCAACTCCATCCTAGAGATTTTGTTAGAAAGTTCTTTAATTATTCGGGCCATATCATCTACTATGTCATCAGTGTATCTATTTGACCTCGAAGGACCCGCTGGTTCCCTATAGCGTCTATTTTCACGGTTGACTGTTTCTACTTTAGCCTTTAATTTACCTGAAACTATCATATTAGATTCTATTTCGACAACATCGTCTTGCATTCTATTTAGGGTGGCTCATCTTCTTTCTCGCAAAAGTAGTGCAAAATCAGGTTCGAAAGCTCCCGCAAAGGTTAATTTGGCTGAGGGTTCGGAAGGTTTAACAATGGCTGGAATTTTATTATACAGTTTGTTAAATCTCAGAATAAATTCCATAACTGTTTCTGAGTTCTTTTTCTTTAGGGACCCAAACTCCGTAAGGTAATATAAGTGATCTTTTCTCTCTCCCCGTTGTTTGAGGAAAGCATCTTCCAAAGCGTCATATGTCCGAATAGAAGCTGCAGGGAGGCTCCGAAACCAAGTTCAAACCTGTCCTTCAAAGGTCTGGACAAGGAGTCTCGAATAGACATCCTCATGCTCAATACCACAGATGTCTGTGAATTGGTCAAAGAAATTTATATGCTTGGCTACGGTTAAATATCCCTCCCCAGTAAACTTAGGAAGATTTTTGATGTAGTTTTCAGGCAAATCATGGAGGGGGACGGGTAAAACCAGGGGAGCGTATCTCGCTGCTACCTTTGTGAATACTCTAGGAAGAGGGACATTTACTTGACCTCCACCTCCTCCTCCAGGAGCGCCTCCACCACCTCCTGCAACGCCTGCCATTGACTCAGGTGTATAAAATGAGTTTGCAACAGATTTTTTGGAATCAGGCGAGACTGGGAAGTTCTTTCGAAGAAAGGCTAGTATGTCAAATGACAACGATATTTCTAAAGGACCCTTTCCCTTGCTTATAGATGGGAAAGTCTGATGGATCTCATTCCTAAATTCAGAGCAGTTTGTCTTCAGATCTTTGGTATTAAACAGAGGACTGCATGAAGTAGAAGGTTCTGAATGGCATTTAGTCTTTAAAGGTGTGTTTTTAGGCTTATAAACTATAGCGGTTGGCTCAAACGAGCCTCTCGCTCTTAAAAAAATTTCAGGATCATTAACAGGTGTAATAAGCTTGCCATCCGAGTTCTGTCTGGTACTCTCTCTACCAGATGCCAGTTTATGTTTTCGTGGAGTCACCAAGTGAAAGATTTAAAAAGGCCTTAAAACTGTGTGCACTCTATGTTCACTATCAAAGAGTAACACTATCAACGAAATAATTTGTCGTTTTCCTAGGGAAAAGATTCTGTAACTTCGCTCCCTGGCAACGGCACCAGAAAGATGTTGTTCCTGAGTCTGTACTTAAGGCTTAAAAGTACAGTGTCAAGGCATCCAAAAGTATGTTAAAGATTGATAAAAGGATTATGCTAACCTTCAGTATAGGAAACTAGGGAAGATTATATGTTCTCGTTGTCTAGCTTCCAACTGTTCCTAAGTAGTAATATCTTGTTCAATGGCTGTCCATGAACGTTCAAGTTCCTCCCGGGTGTTAGCAGTTTTAAGGATTGTGTCAAAAAGATTTAAAGAAATATGTGTTTGATTAGATAGTCTGGGTTCAATATTGGGTTGTGTTGCAGTAGGGACAGTCATTGAGGAACAGTAAGGATAGGAAAGGATTGAAAGAGATGTTAAACGTTGTCTTGATTTGGTCGAAATAAAGAGAAATTTTTACTTTAAGAATAAAATAGGAATGCAAATTGAAGGCTCTTTCCCGTAACTGTATTATTTTTAATAAAAATATGTGGGGTGAGAGAAAAACATTTAGCTGCATATAACGCAAGGTTCCTGTCAAAGAGAAAGCTCACACATAAACAGAGGAGGAAATTAGTATAGAAATAATTGACACATCACAATTATATATGTAATTTTGTAAGTGCAAATTGGTCTTACACCCGCTGATAGCTGGTGCAGAGGAAAGACAATAACCAATTACAGAAAGATGAAATCCTTTTGTTATAGTAGTGGTCGTACTAAAATATAATGATACACATACATTATGAAAAAATGAAATGAAATGAAACATGAAACATAAAGAAACAAATTTGTAACACAGTCTTGACGGAATCGAGAATCTCCAGATTTGCTTATATTAACTTCTTGAATGCAAAAACTCTATTACAATCGACTCAAAAAAGGTCCAGCCTTGTTCATTTCGTTCTCTGATATATTTATACATCTTTATAGATCAGGGAGAATATATACAGTTACACAAATTCAGTTATAACCGAGAGGAGCGCAATTGCTTCCTTTCTCTTGCTCTATCTTTACTTGGTGCCAGGTGCATGTCTCCGCGCGAATTCGGTGCAGGCACTACATCTTTCCACGAACTGAGATACGAGCTGTGAAGGTTTCACTTGACAGCTGGCCTCGGCGAAGTAACATTCTTGGGCTAAATGTTGCAGCTTGTCCTCCATTTGTGCATCGACGATGTCGAGGGCACTTAGTTGTGCGATGGGCTGTATCAAATGCTTATCAACTCGAGCCATGTCCACCCTGTCCATCTGAGAGATATCAGCTGAATCACTCTCCTCCTCTTTCAGATCAAGCGAGATCTGTTCTACATTCATTTGTATTAATGTTTTGGCATCGCCTCCAGTGTCCATACCCAACAACTCGCCCTCTATAGAATTGAAGGCTTCTACTAATGAATTTGTCACTTTTTGGGACTGTTCCTTGCCCAGTGCAATGTTATGCTCCCAATATTTCAACAAAATGTTGCCTCTAGTTTGTTCTGGGAGGGCAAGTCCAGGAGAACCTGCTGAAACTCTGTCATTCATGGCTATCACTGCCTCCTGGAAGGCAACCCGAGCCGCTCCTACATCTCTTTCTCTATCAGTTAGATTCTCGGAAAGCCGATGCATTAACAGACAATCCTCTCGGATTGTTCCTACTTTGGCGAGTAAATTCTGCTGTGCAAAAGAGATCTTGCTTCGAATATAGGTCGCTCGGGATTTAAACCCTTCGACATCAATCACCCTACTTTCAGCGATCTCTACTTGAGCCTGTAGCTCTGCAATCATAGTCCTCTGTTGACCAGCCTGCACCCGACTGTCTCGGATCACTGAATGCACTTGTTCCAAATTGACTTTGAGTACTTCTATTTCCTTTTTATCAGCTAGTCAGGCCAGTTCTATTTCCCCACTCACCTGACTTTTAGCGCTTTCTATGGCCGAAGCTACTCTGGCTTCGAGAGTCTTGATCAGGCGATTCTTTCTTTTGAGCTGATTTTTTAACATCCCGACCGAGAATTGATTCACCGTTGCATACGCTCCTAGCGCTCCTACGATCTCCGTAGAGAATTCTTCATTATTTTTGTTCTTTCCATCGGTCATAACCTTGAATTTTTTAGCAGTCGATCCTTCGTCCTGGTAGGACTCCCTTTTCACCACCGCTTTTCTCTTTTTGTCAAAGAAGAACTCATTTGGGGGAAGTTCTTCTCCTCTGATAGGCCTCAGTTCTTCATTGAAAATCCATCCTCCTTCTATATTTCCTTGCGTCGACTGCAAAGGGGTGACAGAATTGATGGGTTCCCCAATCTATTTCACTGCTTTTCCTGGTGTGACAACCGAGTCCTGCTTCTTTGGAGGATCAGAGGTCTTCGTCTCAGTTTTTGGATTCTGGGTCTCTGGCGGGTCCGACTTCTGTGTCACTTCTTAGGGCTTATTCATTTGCTCCTCCTCGTTATGGATTTTTCCTGCCCCAGAAGTTGTTTCTTTGGGGCCTTCATCACCCTTTGGTTCCGTCTCAGAAACGCCCAGGCTCCCTCCACGCAACACAGCAAGAAGACAACTTCGTCTATTTTCCTGAAACTTTAATACAGAGGCCATGTCTTCGGATGCTAAAGATCAGATTCGAATTAGCACTTCCCCATAAGACATTGCCCCTCGGAAAATATCATCCAAGGGTGAACACTCGTGTTCAAACCTCTTCAGCCCACAATTAGATAAATGGTTGCTTACAATTTTTTGAGGATCATGTTTTTTAGACTCAATGGAGACCAAACTTAGGTATTCCAGGGATACAGCCTCGACTTTGGCATGCCCAAAATCCAATAAAGAATAAGAATTTAGCCGAATGGGGAAAAACGGCCATACCTTCTTCGATGATGCTTTGAGTTTCTTGCTCACCCCGCCAATCACTGTTTGTCTAGCGATCTCGTGACAAGCCAGCTTATCGGGGATGAACAGTGGTAGTGCAAGTGGGGGAACAGTAGCTCCGAACACTCTAAAATAGGAAAACTCTGCTTCTACGTACCAGTCCGCTATACCACTCAGATTTGCAGCAATGTTGTCCGAGATGCGAGGTGGTGAGTGACCAAAAATGGCGATGTGCAGGGGCACCATCACCCAGTTGAAAATTTCGTAAGTGAATTTGTCCGCTTTATTCTCCCACAATTTGTCATGATACTCATGCATGGGATTTTCCTGGACTAGATTCCAAGCCCAACTCATCAAAGGGAATGGTGTCATAGAACATACCGCATCCATAATGTATGCGGACATGAAAAAAGAGGATGATCTCCCGCTTGCCTTCTTCTCCCGATACTCTGTGACCCGGTTGGCCAAACTGTCCGAGAGTATCTTTGCCCAATTAAATGAGCAACCTTATGCTACCCGAAACATGAGAGGTACCCATGAAATGTAGAAATGTGATGTATCCTCCTTTCTGAATAGTCGGCATGTCATCATTGCCACATACATATACTGTGGCTCCAGCGAAGCGATTGAATAAATGCCCTGGTCATTTTCTTTGAACTTCGCGGAGCGCGAAACCCAATCTTTTATCAAACCAGGCATGGTTTTGTCATATTGAGTGCATTCCTTCTCTTTGAATCCATCCAGGAATTCAGCATCATATGTGTATTCATATGTTGTTGGGAGCTTATACATATTTTGGATATGCTTTGGTCTAAAAKTTTCGACCATGACCYGTCAGTCGTTTATGATAGTTCTGGTGAGTAGGTCTATGTGATCCAATGCCCATTGAATCATGTCATAATATGGAAGCAACCMTGGTCTGGTTGCTACCAGGTGCATTCCGGATTACACAACGATCTTGTATTTGGTTTTCAAGTCATCCTTTTTGTTTTCGTCGGAGTCTGAATAATTCACCAACTCAGATTGCAGAATATCTGAAACAAACGACCAGCTAGGTACTGAGCTGCCACTCCGGGGTGAAGTATCAGTGACATTGTCTGAGCCCTGCGCTGCAATCTCGACATTCGCCTTTGCTGTTTTTCGTGGAGCCATAGCTGAAATTTGCATTTTAGCCCTTCTGCGATAGACCTGTGTATACATGCAGAAATTAGTTCACTCAGAAAATGACGAGCTCGGTGCGCTTTGAAAAATGCATAATGAAACGTAGCTCTTGCATATATTTGAAAAAATGGTACCTTTCCAAAACAATCCTGTCAATTCAAAATCATAAATAAATTTATGCCGTAAAAATCCGATCTTACACAGAGATTCACTTTATCTTCTCATTAATATCATAAATTTTGGCGGTTTGACAGTCAGTTGGAGTATGGAGAGCAAATAGCTACCTCGGGAAACGTGCAAGCCTCGATGCATGGGACATATCTTACTTTATTTTAAATTATCAAAACTTAATAACGTTAATAACTTTCTCGCTATTCACTGCATCGTGGATTTCCTTCTAACAATTTGATTCTTCAACTCGCGAGACTGCGAGGACCGATTTTGGCTTAATTAACAGTAATCTCAATTTGGAGCATCATTAATTTTATAATCAATTTATTCGCAATATCGTGGCTCGGAACTTCGAAGACAAGTTTTTGGAAGATTAGTATGCCGAGTCGTGAAACTGCGAGATGGCGATAATTAAGACTCAATTAAGGGGAAGAAAATATTAGATTAGGCGATTAATTAATCATGCTATAATTAAGTCGCGACTTCGTGAGTCGGGATTTTAGACGTCATAACTTTCTAAAAGATAATGCCGAGTGGCGAGATGCTGAGAACAGATTTAACCAAGGTTAATCTTTTTTGCCTTTAATCCTTGACCAGGGTTAGCCCGAAAGAACCTCGTGTTCTCGGCTCTTGGAGCTGTAAAAGTAAAAATTCAAACTTAGCGAACGCCGAGGCGCGAAACCCCGACGATGCCTAATCACTAAGTTAAAGTTTTTACGCTGGTTACGGTCTTGAGTGAGCGAAAATTTAAAATAACTTCGCCACTTCGTGACTCAGGACTTGTGAATTCATGAGTTGTATGATCCGACTTGCGAGATCCTGAAGTAAAACAAAAAGAGCAACATTTTAAGAAAATATATGTTTTGAAAATGGAAAAAGCATTGCTGTCCACGCGACAAGATTTCAGAGTTTCAAGATCTCGGAAGGAAAAAAGAAAATCAACTTTAGATTTCAAGTATCAAAAATTGTAAATTGTGCAAGGAAAAAATAAAACAAGGGCGGCTCCAACAGGTTGCAGAGGATCTAAGTTTATCTTTAAGGATAAACCCTAATAGATCAGAAGGTATATGCAGGCTATTGTATACACTAGTTGTGTGCATACGCGGGTTGTAGTGAGCCAGGGTGTGTACACACATGGGCTGCACTACTGATAGGTCACGTACCTATTGAAGATTGATATCTATTGAGGATTGTTGCCTCATCTCAATTGATGCTGAGGATGTAAGCTAAGTCTTGCATTATAGAGTTGGTTCTCTTATAGAGTTGTACTCTATTCAGTTGTTGCTGAAAAATCCCAAGGATTGTAGTTCGTAATAAAAAGAAAATTGTACATACATCTTCTATTCTTTGTGTTCCTTGTGATGATGAATTATTTATGATCTATGTTGTTGAGATATGGTGCTAATATATGTTCACATATAACTGGTTATAAATGACGACAATGGGTAATGTGTTAATGGTGATCACTAACTAATGAATTTTGTAGTAAGAGATAGGTTTTTGGGAAAGCGATCCCCACACTC
>JASDQU010100255.1:45900-114866 GCA_032191745.1 Picea mariana | reverse complement strand
AGTGTCCCCCAATGGGGGTTCGGGGGCGAAGCCCCCGAAGCAAAAATTGCCTTATAAAAGTATATTGTAATTTCATTGTAAATCTGGACCGTTCATTATAAGGTCGCAGATCTAATGGTAGAGATTATGTTAGGGTTTTTTTCCCTAGAAGGCAACCCTCTTTTATGAGGGAAATGTATTTCGGCTAGGCATGAGAGGGGGAATATTGTATTCTGAGAGAGGAGACTGTGAGAGAAAGAAGAGGAAGTTACAGCGGGTTTTGCTGTAGGTTGCATCCCTTCATTTGCTGGATAATAATAAAGGAAGGACCTGGCAATTTCTCTGGTGGACGTAGCCCACATTGGGTGAACCACGTAAATCTGTGTCTCTCTTGTATTGTGTGTCTTCTGTGTTTTTGTTTCTGCATTTGTTTTATTTTATTGCTCTGCGGTCTTGTTTTTCTAACACCCCCTTTAATGGTTTCCAAGATTTAGCATTACTTTTTGGACCGGGAAAGCACTGAATGAATAGAGATAAAGTTGGACCAGAATTTGGTGGTCATTATTTGTTATGTTCACTTTATTCTTAGCATCATTGTATTATTCTTTTATAGTAGTTGTAATTTACCTATGGGCTATCAACCCCTCCTTCCCATGAAATGAGGCATAATCCCTTCTTGGTTCAATGAACCTGGAAACCCAAAATATAATGAAATGGAAGGGTATAATGATGGAAGGTGGTAAGTATCAATGGGAGTGGTATGATGACCCTTCAAAGAACCACCCATGTTGGCACAGGGGTAGATCCAGGGTTTAATGCTACAACAACGCACCAACAAAACCCTAACTATCAACCCTTTCGGAAACACCTGCAAAGCAGATGAAGTATCACCCGAGGTAGAGGAAGGGGTGGTTGCAAGGCTCAAATGTCTGCAACCTTAGCTGAGACACAGATCTATGATTCTAGTATTTAACAAAGCACTTAGCAGTAAATCTTCATCAATATTTAACCAATATCTACCCCAAAGATAAAACAGAGCATCGCAACAGTCACCCAGATTTAATGTATCTAAGCACTTAGCATAAGGGATTAGATCATATCTAGAAAATTCAAGAACTAAGAAAGTTCACATAGGAACTTGTAAATCCAAGGGGAAGACATGCAACTCACTGAAATTTCCCATATTAAAGAGGTAGTGCTAGTTGGAAGATTTTCCAATAGGCAGATGAATATGGAGGTTCTCAAATGATGGACCTAAGACCAATTCATTCCCATCCTTGGCTATGAACCAAAATCCCTAACCCTAGTGAAAGGTTGGATGGCTTGGATCACTCATTCTGTGGAAGATGCCAACAAAATTTTGCACTCCAACTGGAGTTGGGGGTCACAAGCCCTATTTATAAATAAGTGGTCTATAAGTTTTGATGAAAACTCTGATCATCTCACAGTAAACCCCATTAGGTCTGCCTTCCATGAATTCCCCTTCACCTCTAATTAGAAGTGATTTTTATTGAAATCATAAACTCACTAGGATTTTTCTATGAGTATGATAATTCCTACCTCTCACAAGCTACATGGGAATGGAGAGAATTCTTGTCATTTTAAAAATCACAGAAGGTTTCCTTGATACCATATCTATCCATCTTGGACAACATTCATTGCATCAAAAGATATATTAAGAAGGAATTCTCTTCCAATGTGGGAATTTCCACTCATACAAACACTTATTCAAACACTACATAAAGAGCTCACCACAAAAAACATGGGTTACGAAAATATTAGAAAACTCCACCCAGATAAGCCCTAGTAACAAATTATTTTCACACAGCATGTGGATTTCCTCAACTGTAAAGTATGTCGAAACTTCTAGAAAGGATGCAACACGATACAGCTAAACGTTTCATATTTCATCCTTCTCAGACAAACAAGAAAGAATCTCATGAGGTAAGTCAAACTCGTCTCCTTTCCATTCTGATTTGTCATCTTTTTATTCTCTTAAAAATGGTCCCACCGAGCTCCTGTCAGTCCCCTTCTCTCCTCCTACGTCCCAGGACTCCCTTCATAGTCCTTCGAGAAACACCTGCCCTTCCCCCTCTCCCCTCATTCATAGTCCTCTTCCTGCTTCTATGTGCCCCCTATCTCTTCCCTCCCCCCTCCCATTCTCCTGTAGCTTCCCCCACCCCAAACCTTTTCCCTTACCTGCCCTCCCTTTCACAACCTCTCCATCCCCCTCTCTCACCTCCCTTTCCTCTTCCACTCCCTCCTGATTCAAAATAAAATATTTGGTCCAAATCCAAATCTCCCCCCTTTAAGAACCTAGGAGTATAAGGAGGCCTCGAACCCCATTTGGATTGTAACCCAAAACCTCCCTCTCGAGGTTGGAAATCATATTGATCCATTGCTCAGAGACATGAAACTTCAAAAGTAAGGTCAGGAAAACAAAATTTGTTTATTGGGGACCTTAGAGAAATTGCCCCTTCGTCTCCTTCCCTGTGATCATTCTTTCACTAAATTGTAGGGGGTTGGAAAGTCCCTACAAAAAACTAGCCATAAAAAGTTTGATGGAGATTCACCATCCCTCCATCATCCTCCTATGGGAAACAATGTTGGTTGGGGATCTCTTTTCTACTAATATTTATCGGTTCTTCCCAAGGTGAGAATTGCTCTCTATTGATGCATCTAGACACTCATGAGTGATGTCTACTAGGTGGCGTTGCTCCACTTTTCTTTTCCATAATGCTTGGTCATTTAGTTGGATCTGGGGATTGAATTCCACTCCTCTGAATTGGATTTGGAGTTCACTTTCATTAATCTCTATCGACCTTACAATGGTAACCAAAGGATTTTGTGGGAACACACACTCAAGAATAATTTTCTTAAATCAGAATACCTCATAATTGGAGGCGACTTGAATTTCACCTTGGGAGCTAATGAGATTTGGGGTACCTCCACCCAATATGATTCCCTCTCTAAATTCCTCATCCACACACTGGATGGTCTAGGTCTTATCAACATTCTTCCTCCTAAAATAGTCTCTACCTCGAGAAACATGAGTTCTGGAGAAAAAAAAATTGTGAAGTGTGTGGATTGTTTACTCATCTCTGAAGCTCTTCTAGACTCTTTGCATGGTTTTCATCAATGGGTCTCCACATGTGGAGACTCAGACCATAACCTAATTATCTTCAAGATAAAGGCCCTTCCACAGAAACCCCCGACTCCTTTCAAACTAAATATTTTTTGGATAGAAGATCCCACATTCAAAGGGTCTATAAAATTGTGTTGGACTCCACCCCCCCCTGCCCCCACTACAATTCCTTGAGAATATAAAAAAAGAAAAAAAAAGTGGTGCATGTTTGGGGACAAAAAAGAGAAAAAGGGAATTTGAATCCCAACAATATATCGAAAGGAAACTCTAGAACTGGTAAGATGAGGAAATCCATATATCCCTCTCTGAAGACAACAAAACATGTCTAAAGGAATTTGAATGAGAGAGAAGAAATCTTATACTCATCAAAGAAAAGGAATGGAGACTAAAAATCATGGCACTTTGGCTACAAACACAGGACAAAAGCACCAATTTCTTCAACAAATTTGCAATTCACCAGAAAATAATTAACGCAATCTAGGAAATTAATCAAGAAAAAGGGACAAAATCCATCGCATTTAAGAATATAACACAAGATGGCATCAATCACTTTCATTCTCTTTTTAAACAAGACTTTGGAGCTGATCTGAAAATAGAAGGCTGACTTGTTATGCTATGCAAGCACCCTCTACTTCATTAAAATAAACTTTACAGGACCTTGCTTCATGTGTTAAAAATATGCAAGATAAACTTATGTGTTAAGTTCATGTATCTTCTTGTAAATGCTTATGTGTGAGGATATGTTATTTTAAATGGTTATATATGTACTTTCAATAAATACACAACAACACAACTTGCAGTAAATAAACCATCGAACTCAGAACAATCAAAACATGATAAAGGAGTTCACCCCCCCTCTGGGCTACATCTCCTTGAGCCTCCATTAATGGACTTGGCTCTCTAGGATTAATTAGTCAAAAGTTCTTTTACAAGATGCTACTCAACTCCAATGGAAAAAAATACTGTACCATTGAGATAAGAACACATAAAAACCCCAAAAATGACTAATAGAACTTTGAAAACGGATCATGGCTCATCCAGGCATGACCTCTTCTACATGTGGCCATAAGCTTCCCTGAGTTTCTCTTTGGCAAAAACACATGTAAAAGTCCTCAACAACCTATGAAACCTGTCCCAATGTGTTCAGAGCGTAACAATTAGCCAAAAATGATTATTCAATCACAGAAAACAAACATAGGCTCACCAAAACATGTCCTCCATCAATGAGGGCTTCAAGCTCCCTGGAGCTTGCTGAAACTTCAATGGATAAAATCCTGCAAAAGAAGACTTCAAATGGCTGTGAAAACAGTGCCAATGGATTCACAACATTCAAAAACCCCTAGCTGGGCTTTTACAACACCTCAATCAGCTAAAAAATGAGAAAGATAGGCCTCCTGCCATCCTCTTCCTTCAAGCTTGCTGGCTCTGGTTAGCCAAAACGCACCTCCTGTACGTTGAACCTGGCTCACACGCATTTTAAAGTGTATAAACCTAGCACCAGGCGCAACTGTGCCAAAGGTGCAAACCGTAGGACGGTTAAGGGTGCGCCAGCCCCTAACCGCCTAGGCACCTGGGCATATGGCGCACGTGACCGCGCTCAAAGGCAAAAAGTGGTTAACGGTTACACAAATGTATAACCCCCTCCGCGTTCCCGGTCGTGGGCATATGTAATATGTAAAAACTGTTGCTATATGTTATAACCTGTGCGCCAACGGTGTAATGTGTTATGGTCATATGTGTTTAAACCAAAACCACGGGTCGGGGCTAAGCCCCGACCCGACCCCCGCCCATTTATACAATTATTTGACTTTATAAATATTGCAATGGGTTATATGTTAAGTCATATGGTGTGGGCACATTGGTCGAACGATTATACAAAGGCGTTACATAGTGGGGGAGGTCCGGGGGTCGAACCCCGCGAACTCCCATAGTTTTTACACAACAACCATAACCCAAACAATGAGTGACACGTGGTGCCCATGGATTGGCCCACGTTTCCTCATACCATTTGCCACCAAACGGACATGTATCACTTCTGGATTCGATAGCTGCCAACCAACGAATGCTTGCCACATCACTTCTGTACGGTCGTACGGTCCTGCCATGTCATACCGTACGGACTGTACGGACTTGTACAATCAGCATCAAATTTTTTTGCCTGTTTGACTCGAAAAACATATCACTATATCTCTCGCTCCCGATGTTTGTTTGAGACGAAATGAGTTGCGTTGGATTCTTGATGACGAGGGCTATGCTCCCGTTTGTTTTGAGGCAATTCCGAGAACATTGATTTTTTAGCTAAAATTTGACCCCTGGTCCAGATTTTGATCACACCTTCCCACTGAAAGGCTTTTGGACCCACAAAAGCTTATCATTATCTGTCTGCTTTCAAGTTATATCAATTGATTCCACTTGAAAAGTCTTTTCGACAATCACCTGAATACCTTGACATGCGTTGCACTGCAACTGGCTATGTCCCTCAACCACTGCTCTCTGGCTGTTGCTAACCCACTGCTCTCTCTGTGCTTGGAAGACTGCCAATCTTCCCACTGAGAATCAAGTCCCTCTTGTGAACTTTTTGATGTCAACATAATCAACTCTCTGATGGCTACAAAAACTTCCTGCGACATCTTGTCACAAGCCAAGAAAACCATCAATCTTGAAAACAAATTATACAAGACTGAAAAATGATGCCAACAAAGTTTTTTTTTCTTCAAACAAATTGTCGCATCTTGTACTTCATCAAAGTACATAACGTTTTCCTGCATCTCGGTGTACTCAAAATCAACTTACAAGTCAACAAACACCATCGACTAAACATAAGTCGAAAAACATGATCGACACAACATAGTTGTCAGACAATCATCGACACCAGTTGCTTCCCATAAATGCACACATAACACTAAAAAGTGCATTTACAACAGAAAAATGCAAGCCTTACTTGCTCAATAAATCCAACCATTTCTTACCAAGCCAACTTAACGGTGACTTTCTCTGCTGGAAATTGTCCTCTTGTGAATCATCTTGACTCACATCAATGATGGAATCTCCTCTTCCATTCTTGCCAAACTCTTTCTCCATCTGCTTCGTATGCCGTGGATGAGTGGTTGGATGCAATGTCCAACATTGATCAATGAGATGACCCCACTTCTGACAATGAGTGCAAATCTTTTTCATCCTCTTTTCTCGTTGTCTTTGCTTGTAAAGTTTCTTGAAATTGGCCAATCTTTTCCAACACTTTGAAACATGATGGTTATATAAACCACAATATGTACATGGATCCATTTTTACATATAAATTTATCATGCTTAACATAATCAAAAGCAACTGAATGATAAGCAGAATTATACCTTGAACATTCACCTTTATCGCCTCTTTGAGGAGGTGAATTTGAAGAGTTACAATCTCTCCTTTGAAGACCATCAACAATGTTCTTTTCCTCATCGTTGTCACAACTCTTTCCTTTCACACATTCGCATTCATCTTGAACACAAGCCTTGCATGCTAGAGAGATTGAACTTTCAACAAAATTTCTCGAACTTTCACCTTTAAAGCCTTCTTGAGGAGGTGAACTTGAAACAAAATTTATGCTTGGAACTTTTTCCCTTGTCTCCTCGACTTTGGAATTTGCTCTATCTTTATGTTCATACCCAAGACCACAATACTTGGGTCTTTCTTCAACAACAATAGGCTCAACAATTCCTTGTGCATGCTTGCCTAACCCTTTACCTTCATAGCCCATTTTTAATAATAACTTGGACCCTATTCCTCTTGTGTGATTTTCAAAAACACCAAAACATTCATCCTGTGAGGAATTAGAAGATAAACTAACAATGCATACCTTATGTTTATGCATGTACTTGGTAAGGGTTTCCTTTGCCTCATGGAGTTGAATCTCCATCTCATTCAACTTTTCAAGAAGCTGGTCTTTCTCTTTCTTCATGGCTATCAACTGCTCTTCAAGAGAAATGCTTACATTTCTGTCTTCACACATTTCTTTCATCAAATCTCTCATAGTTAGAATCTCTTAATTGTCAAAGAATTTAGATAATGAAGATGTATGAGAACTATCAATGCTTGAAGCTTCCTCCATCCTTGGAAGATATCCAACTTCAACACAAAACTTGCACAAAAACCAATAGCTAAATCTCAAGCTATCAATGGCAAACACATGAGCAAAACAAACTATGCGCTGATACCACCTGATCTGAAAATAGAAGGCTGACTTGTTATGCTATGCAAACACCCTCTACTTCATTAAAATAAACTTTACAGGACCTTGCTTCATGTGTTGAAAATATGCAAGATAAACTTATGTGTTAAGTTCATGTATCTTCTTGTAAATGATTATGTGTGAGAATGTGTTCTTTTAAATGGTTATATATGTACTTTCAATAAATACACAACAACACAACTTGCAGCAAATAAACCATCAAACTCAGAACAATCAAAACATGATAAAGGATTTCACCCCCCCTCCGGGCTACATCTCCTTGAGCCTCCATTAATGGACTTGGCTCTCTGGGATTAATTAGTAAAAAGTTCTTTTACAAGCTTCTTCTCAACTCCAATGGAAAAACAGATTGTACCATTCAGATCAGAACACATAAAAACCCCAAAAATGACTAATAGAACTCTGAAAACGGATCATGGCTCATCCGGGCATGACCTCTTCTACATGTGGCCATAAGCTTCCCTGGGATTCTCTTTGGAAAAAACACCTGTAAAAGTCTTCAACAGCCTCTGAAACCTGTCCCAATGTGTTCAAAGCATAACAATTATCCAAAAATGATTATTCAATCACAGAAAACAAACATAGGCTCACCAAAACATGTCCTCCATCAATGAGGGCTTCAAGCTCACTGGAGCTTGCTGAAACTTCAATGGCTAAAATCCTACAAAAGAAGTCTTCAAATGGCTATGAAAACAGTTCCAATGGATTCACAATGTCCAAAAACTCCTAGCTAGGATTTTACGGCACCTCAATCGGCCAAAAAATGAGAAAGATAGGCCTCCTGCCATCCTCTTCCTTCAAGCTTGCTGGCTCTGGTTTGCCAAAATGCACCTCATGTACGTTGAACCTGGTTCACACGCATTTTAAAGCGTATAAACCCAGCACCAGGTGCAACCGCGCCAACGATGCAAACTGTAGGACGGTTAAGGGCGCGTCAACCCCTAACCACCTAGGCACCTGGGCATATGGTGCACGTGACTGCGCTCAAAGGCAAAAAGTGGTTAACAGTTACACAACCGTATAACCCCCTCCGCGCTCTCGGTCGTGGGCATCTGTAATATGTAAAAATCGTGGCTATATGTTATAACCCTCGCGCCAATGGTGCAATGTGTTATGGTCATATGTGTTTAAACCAAAACCACGGGCCGGGGCTAAGCCCCAGCCCGACCCCCACCCATTTATACAATTATTTGACTTTATAAATATTGCAATGGGTTATATGTTAAGTCATATGGTGTGGGCGCATTGGTTGGACAGTTATACAAAGGAATTACATAGTGGGGGAGGTCCGGGGGTCGAACCCCGCGGACTCCCATAGTTTTTACACAACAACCATAACCCAAACAACGAGTGACACGTGGCGCCCATGGATTGGGCCATGTGTCCTCATACCATTTGCCACCAAATGGACATGTGTCACTTCCGGATTCGACAGCTGCCAACCAAAAAATGCTTGCCACATCACTTTTGTACGGTCATACGGTCCTGCCACATCATACCGTACGGACTGTACGAACTTGTACAGTCAGCATAAAAAAAATTTCCCTGTTTGACTCGATGAACAGATCACTATATCTCTCGCTCCCGATGTTTGTTTGAAACGAAACGAGTTGTGTTGGATTCATGATGATGAGGGCTACGCTCTCGTTCGTTTTGAGGCAATTCCAAGAACATTGATTTTTTAGCTAAAATTTGACCCCTGGTCTAGATTTTGATCAGGAGATTCTATTGAAGATACTATAAGAATATCCTACCTCTTCCCTAGATTTATAGACCATGATGGAAACTATTAGCTAATGACAGAAATCACCAAGGAATAACTCTTGGCCACCATTCATAGTTTTCAAAAAGACAAAATCCCTAGGCCTAACGGTATTTCGATGGAATTCTACTCAAAACTCTATGAATTTTTAGGGGAGGACTTGCTTAAAGTAGTTGGATACTCAAGAAACACAAGTCAAATTCTTGCAACATTCAACTCCACCTTCATCACTCTAATCCAAAAAAGTGATAATCTGAGCTCATTTAACCATTTTTTCCACGTATCCCTATGTAACAACATTTATAAAATCATTTCAAATATGATAGAAAGAAGGCTCATAGACTTTCTCGCAGACCATATCTCTCTAGAGAAATTTGTATTCCTCAAAGGAAGGAAAATACATGACTTAATTGGCTTAGTGCAAGAAGGATTTCACTATGTTCATACCTTAACATAGAAAGCAGTCTCACTCAAAGTTGATCTATAAAAAACCTTCGACAAAGTCAGTTGGTTGTACCTATGGATTCTCCTCATTCAGTTGGGGTTCTACCACTCCTTCATCATATGGGTCCTAAACTACATCATCTCCACATATTTTGCAGTTATCATAAATGGCTATGTCTCTACTTTCTTCAAACCTGAGATGGGACTTCTTTAAGGGCCCCCTCTTTCCCCTATCCTCTTTTTGTTAGTGGCAGAAGGATTAAAAAGGATAATTCACAAGTCCATTGAAGAAGAAAATATTAAAGGAATAGTGGTAAGTCCATATCTCATCCTCTCCCATCTTCTATTTTTGGATGATATACTCATTTTTTGTGAAGCAAGACTTGTTTTCATAGATAATCTAAAGTCCCTTCTATCCTCCTTCTTCCTAGGAATGGGCATGCAAATAAATTGGAATAAATCATCAATATTCTTCTTGGGGATCTCTTTAACCGAAAAACAACACTTTTCTCATGCCCTTGAATTTAGAACTCCATATCAGGAGGAGGGATTCAAATATTTGGGTTTCAACTTGAAACCTAATGGTTATGGGAAAAAATATTTGAAATCACTTCTAGCAAAGGTAGAAAAGAGACTAAGATGCTAGTGCAATAGCTAGCTATATAGAGTAGGTATGCGCTTTCTTGCTAGAGATTCCATGAGGAGGTTCATATTTTGATTGATGTTGGTGACTTGCACTTCCAACCTCTCAATTCTCTCTTCGGTTGGATCTCAAGGGTTGTTATGAGTAGATGTGTCTTCCACGGCTAGGGTTTTTGTGACTTCTATTTAAGATGATTCCTGGATCCCCTAAAATGTACCACAAATACCCTAAATAAAAATTATCTGATACAAATATTATCTATAAACTTCCATGGATAATCCATTGGAACAATTCGTCACAATAGCTTTGATAGATAAAACTAAAATCTACACTATAAAGGTTAAATTCCTTTAGATTCCAGAATATTTAGTAATTGATTTTCTTCTTATTCATGAAATAGATAAAATGTGGAAATAAGAGAATAGTAAAACACAATCACACATAATCCACAAAATAAAAATATTTTCTCTAGGAAACCCTTATGGGAGAAAACACTCTCTATGAAGTTACATGAGACATGTGGCCTATTGGAATACTACAAAGCACTAACCCCCTTGTTATGCTCTCTAATTTCCCACTACCAATTGTTCTTCTTTGTTATGGAACAAAATACAATAACATAGAATGGAACCCCCTTCTCCTCCTAGAAGCTTAGTATTTAACATATCCCGATAGTCATCTAGGGTTAGGGTTTTGAATTCCTCAACCTTCAACTGTGATGAGGTTTTGGAACTTATAGAATATTCTTGAAATTACTCACCTTTCTATCCCCATATGCATGATTAATGGCATTGACATGGTATCATCTCTTACTATGGTGGTCAACATGATAGGTCAACTTGTAGGAGGCATCAATTTTGCATACGAGCTCTAATTGACACATGATCTACACCATTGTAAAGTTATTGGAGAGTAGAACACTTTCAAGGGTGTGTGAACAAGTTATATTCACCAAAACCCAAAAAAATGTCATTTAATGCCTCAAAATGGATCTAAAAGGTTCAAGACCCCAATTTTCCAAACTGGGACATGCCACTAAAATGATCCTGCCTATTGATTTCTTCAATTTTTTTCACTCTAAAAGCATCAAGATAGATGAAAAATAATATAATGATCCATTCGAGGTTGAACAACCAACCAACAAATTTCCCTTCTACAACAAGTGCTTTCTAATTCTATGTTTTTTAATTTTTTTTTTTTAAATAGTGAAATATTTTCCCCTTTGGAAAGAATTTTTTTTGTTGGCTTATTTAAAAAGTGAGTGGTTTGGACACGCATCCTAGGTATTTGAGGTCCCAGTCTCATGTATCTTAGTGAATTGTGGAGTTGGCACACATCACAAAGTTTTAATTCATGGTTGTAGGTTGAAAAAAAAACCACACTTTCATCAATCAAATTGAAGTTGTTCTTGTCAATTTTGTCTACATGTATTTCAGTTTTGTTCTCCATGGAGTTTGGTATGAGAAGGAGACTAGTTGTTCTTTTATTAAAGAGATAATACTTTTCCTTGCTTCTTTATATTTTTCATACTTTGCCTATTTTTAGAACAACTTATACATTGTGTCCGATAAAAAAAAAAAAAATCTCAAAAAACTTGAAAACATTCTAGCTTTTGTATCAAAGTATATTGCAAAGAAAATATTTTAGACTATATTTCTCCCAATTCTAGTGCCTATGTATAAATCATGGATGACCTTTAGTTGGATATAAGTTGGTGAGGATTTTTTTTTAATTTTTTGACATGACTTTTACTTCAATATTGAAGATAACCAAATCCTAAATTTCAACATTAAAAAATACTTATAGAACTATACTAGGTAAACCTTAAATTGCATATCCATACAAACTGATCAATAAAGAACACAACATAAACATGGTTTTGCAATGGAATTATGTATATTTATATGCTACATAACAATGTACGAAGGATAATTAATACTTTCAGTTATCCTTATGCCTCAAATTGGTTAACTGATGAGCTATTATATTTATGCAATTCCCTTGAAGGAACATTCTGTGTAGATTTATCTATTAATAATAATCCAGTTAATACTAACTATATGTCTTTCACTTATAATGTCATTATTGGACATCCATAACAGTTACAAGGAATAAATCCCAATTGTATAACTTCATCAACATGTTCGACCATCGTGAAAAATTAGATTTATGAGACCATATATAATATTTATCCATAACAGTTACAAGGAATAAATCCCAATGGTATAACTTCATCAACATGTTCGACCATCGTGAAAAATTAGATTTATGAGACCATATATAATATTTAATGACATTTGTATAGAATTTATTTAAGGGGATTCAATGAAGAAGATACCAAAAAATCCATGCTACATTTGGGGTTGTTTAATTTTTTTTAATTTATGAAAATATTGATTAAAAATATATGTATTCATATATATATTAATTAATTGGGTGAATGGGGGAATATTGTGGGTTAAAATGCAGATTGTAAGCTTAGGTTGTAATGAAAAAGGGAATATGCAAGGTTGGTTTGCATTTCAGGTGAAATATTGCAAGATCGGTTGTGGTGCAAGTAATCGCTGTAAGGATATGTTGCAACAAATATTCTTGCATATTTTGTGGGGTTTACATGGTTGAGCTGAAATAAGTTGGAGACATTGTAAGGCTAGGTTGTTGGGATTTAAAAAACACAATACCTATATGTAATGGAATAGATGATTTGTGAGGTAGTGTACAAAGTTGAAACACTGTGAATTATGAAGCACTTAGAGTCAAATGACCAGGTATTATAGAAAGAGATAAATATTAAACAAAATAGAATACGAGAAATTGTATAATTTTGTAATTGACTTTAAATGTTTCATGGATTACATATATATTCTTGAGCTATCCAAGGGAGGTGCAAAATAATTCAATGAGCTTTGAATTAGCATATTTGAAAATTAAAATTAATGAAATATTAAGTGTATAGTTACTCTTTGGCAATGCATGTGTCTTACATGCACATAGAGATAAGTGTTATTGATGACAACATTGAAGTTAATATATTGTGTTTGTATGACAATTGTCTTGATCCAGGTGGATACCAGTGGCCACCCACCTATTTCAAGTGGCTCAAAATAGTTTTTTGGCAAATTACTATTTTTAGCAATTTTTCAATTCCTAATCTTCTGAGGCCATTTTGAGGGATTAAATGAAGTTTTTTCGGGATAGAGATCCTATGCGCTATTGTGCACCTCAAACGGAGATCGTATGCCAAATCTACGCCCCTAGGAATTCGATACATCAAATACCCAAAATGGGGTCCACAAAACTGTTGGCTTTTCATCTTCCGGGGTTAGGGGTTTTGATTTTATTTATGGAAAAATTTTCTTTAGAGCCTCGTTGTAAATAATATTCTTGCGAATGTGAGTAGCCATCACATCTCTTCTCAGAGATAAGCTACCACCATTCTAGTGAGTCTTTCACTATGTATTTCTATAGTTTTGTACATTTCTCTCATTAACAGAAATTGTGTATTACTATATCTCTGTGTTTATGGTTGCATCTTTGATATATTTATGTTATATTATTAGATATCTAAGATATCTCTGTACATTTTTTTATTATATCTCCATTCTCATTTTGTGCCGAAAACAATCTGGATCGTGGCTTTACTAAGATAAAGGTAGTTTAGTTGCTTTAAGGTCCAACATTTTGATTACGTGGTTGAAAATATAGAACATTTATATTGCAAACTAAATAAGAATAAAAATCAATCTAAATTGCAACCACAGGGACTATTTTGTTGACATAAATAAATAAAATAACTTGAAAGTACAAATGGTGAATACCATGGCAAATAAAAAACTACCTACAAATTCTACCATGATTAGTTTTTTAAGTTTGCTTGTAACTTCAACTAGATTCATGCTTATATATATTTGTGAGTCTATTTGAATTTTGGATTATGTGGTAGGTGAGAAGATTGGAAAAATCTTAAAGAATTTGTTGCAACTTTTTGAGGTAATGCATTATTATAATATCACAAGAAAACAACTACTACTCAATATAGTACATTTTCAAATTTGTTGATTGATTTTTTAGTTGAATATGATTATCTTACTTAGTGTGACTTGGTCATTAATAGCTAAAATATATTAAAATAAAGTTGCAAGAAACTCTACAGTATTGTGATCTACAAATTAAAGAATTGATTGGCTAGTTAACATATTCTTTACTGGAAGATGAGAAGATTTATTGGTTTGTATTTTGAATTTTGCCACATATTTAATTATATTTTTTTACTTTTTGTGAAACAACTATGTAAACTATTGTTAATCTCTACAAAGAAATGTTGCCACATATTTGATTATAGTTTTGTATTTCTTATGAGACAACTATGTAACTATTGTTAATCTCTACAAAGAAATGTTGCCACATATTTTATTATAGTTTTGAACTTCTTAAGAGACAACTATCTAAACTATTGTTTGACAACTATGTAAACTATTGTTAATCTCTACAAAGAAATATATTAGTCAGAGATAGATGCTATCGAATTATAACAATAGCTAATAAAATAAAATATTTTTCAACTATATAAACTATTGTTAATCTATACAAAGAAATGTATTAGTCAGAGATAGATGCCAAATAGAAATCAAATACCCATACCTTACATTTCACTGAAAATATTGAAGCTTAGAGTTGTAGACAATGGATATTTTGGATTTCTAAACAATTGGCTTTCTAAACAAATGCATAGGACACCCTACCTTGTTTATTTCTCTCTACCCATGTTTCTTATATTTTGGCATTAGTGTATATTCTTGGCAAACACGAAGTTGGAAATGTGGTTTTTTATATATATATTTGATTTATTTATCTAAAGAGATACCTTATGTGTTAGTGCTAATTTCGAAATGTAGGATTTGTAGAATTTTCAATACTGGCAAAATCCAAAAGCAATGTGGATAATAGTTTTGTCATTCCACATAAGCTGTGATTTTGATGGTTTTCCAAAAGGGACATTTTGATGGTTTTCAAAAAAGGGTATTTTTAGCTTGTTAGGATCACTTCATGTTTCCAATATCTATATTAATTTAGAAGTATGACAATATAGTATTGTGGATGATTGAAGCTCACCTAAAAGTTTTGATATACAACCATTTGTAATTTTATCATATTATAGGTCTTTGTTATTCAAACATGATTGCCATGCATAGGATGGTTGTCTAAATTTTGATAGATCTAGGGAACTTGTTTGCAAAGTTAAAATTAGGATCCCAACTTAGAAGTTTGTATAGTATTTCAATAGAATTCTAGTTTATTTACTATAGGTCAATTTGCAACTGACTTGTGATAATCTAATAATTTTCATAAAATGGTTGTTTTTCTTTTGTTAATAATCCTACCAAAGGGAAATAATTTCCATTTATACTTAATAAATACTTCAGAACTCAAATGACCGTGACCATGAAGAATTTAAAACATAATATTTATCAGCCAAGTCAAATTCTTCATGTTAAAATGATTTAATTATGTATGTGAACACTTTTTTATGTAAGCTAATGAGTTTCAAACTTTCACAAAGTATTAAGAAATATGTTACAGTTATGATAACTAAAATTGCTATAAGATTATAAATATAAAGATTAGAAGCAACTTAAACAATTAATAATCAATTATTCTTTAAATATAAAGATTAGAAGCAACTTAAACAATTAATAATCAATTGTTCCTTAAACAATTAATAATCAATTGTTCAGTATAAAAAAGATAATGTGAAATGAAAATTTCAAAAAAAAAAACTTATATGAATTGATTGTATAACTTACCTTCATTAAATGAATTACTATTAGGGTTTTCTTTATTTTCTTTATGCCTCACGTATACTTTATGTTGCCAATTTATTAGGGTTTTCTTTATTTTCTTTATGCCTCAGGTATACTTTATGTTGCCATTTAAATGAGGCGCCTTCTATAATTTTTGCTACTTACCAAACATCCTTTCCCATAAACTCCAATCATGGATTTGCAATAGTCCAAAAGTGTTTCTTTGTCTTACTAACAAGTTTTATGGGCTTTATATCGGGACTTGGATCCCCTTGTATTTTACAAGTTAACATTTCAACCCCTATTCAATTTCTAAACTTTGATTTTATGACTTGTGGTTTGGGAATTATTGCTCTAGTTGTTTCTTGTGAGCCTTGTTGTAGCAGTCATATATGTAAAATTAAAACTAATAACAAGTAAGAAAGCTAATAACCAGTCAGTATTTTGTTGTTTTATCAAATGTGAAAAAATTGAAAACTTCGTGCTTTGTGAAGGAATACTTGTGCAGGGAAAAAAGTTGTTTGTCTCACACAAAAAATTAGACAAACAACATATTGAACTGAAAAAAATCAAATCAAATCATTTATTTAGCAATTTTAACATGCACGGTAGTTCAGATCAGGCCGACCTAAGGAATGACAAGAGAAACAAAAAAACCTAAATCGTGTTATTCAACCATTAGGCATTAGGCATGTAGTTTCGGCACACTGGACATACATTCTTGATGTTCAGCCATGTGAATAAGCAATGCCGGTGATGCATATGGCCGCATTCCATATGACTGGCTTCCTCCCCCAATAGAAACGGATCCAGGCAAATTGGGCAGCTATCCCCATTACTCACATGGTGGTCCGAAATAATTATGCGAGGCAACTGCTCCATGGCGATTCTATCTGCGGGGATGCTTGCAGCTGAAGAGAGTACGTCATCATCCATGCGTATGGTGGCCATTCGTGTCTGTGTAGGGTTCTCGTCACCCACTTCTTCCATTCCGGGATCAGGATTTTCCTCTTCTCCATCTGCAGTAGCATGGATGGAGACTCTATCTTCCGTTGGACTTGTAGAGGTAAGTGAATTTTGCGCAAGCTCTTCATCTTCATCCATACCAACCAAGAAACGATTAAGTTGCGGTTGGTAACTTCTTTCTTCTCTTCCTGGTCCTGGTGGTGTTGGTGATCTCATCCTTCGCCTGTTTCGCCTGTTACTCTGACCATCATCATCCTCTCCAGAAGTAACAGCTGATGAATCCCTAGCCCGCCCAATTATAACAGAACTAGCGGAAGCAAGAGAAGGAGAGGAGGGACGGGCATGAATTCGTCCTCTTCTGTCACCAATTATGGCAGAACTAGCTGAAGTAATAGAAGGAGAAGAGGGACGGGCAGGAATTCCTTCTCTTCTGTCACCATGGCTTCCATTGTTATTATTGGTGGACAATAAAGAATGAGACCTGCCTGCACCACCATAGTCATTGCTATTGCTACCGCTTCTGCTTCTACCTGTACTTTCTCGTCCGGTTTCGCCTTCCATTATATATTTTATGATATGGAAAACTAAAATGAAAGAGGAGAGGGGCGTGCCTTACACCTTTATACCACTAGGCCAGTCCAAACAGAGAGACACAACGCTGGTTACTCTGCGCTCTTAGTGTGTGTTAAACAGAGAGACACAACGTTGGTTAGTAAGAATATGTGTTTCTTTTTAAAAGGTTACAGATTCAAATTCAGAGGGGGTAGGGTATGTATACCTTCGTATATTTTATCAGTCAAATTGTTGGGGTCCCTTGTCCCACAAAGAAGGGGGTCTCATACACCAATTTGGTGTGTTGGTTTGATCGTGACAAGTTCAAATCCAGAGGGTAGTTAAATAGTTGAGCTGATGGGGTCCCTTCCCTTGTCCCACAAACAAGGGGATCTCATACACCAATTTGGTGTCTGTCTTCAACCTTTTTTAGTGAACACCGGGAGGGGAGACCATAATAGTTGAGGGGAAAAGTAGAATTAAAATAATAAATTAATGAATAAAGTTGTTAGATAGTTAATTCTGAAAATGCTATTAAAAGTATTTAAATGGTTGAGTTGAGGGGGTCCATTGTTCCACAAACAAAGGGATCTTCTACACTAATTTGATGTCTCGCTTGGTGGTGACCTTAAAAATAAATTATTATTGTTATTATTATATAGTAACTATGACAACCACAATAGTAAAAGTGGTTATTACCAGTGTGATTATGTTAGTTGAAGGCGAACCAATTTTACTAATGTACTTGTGCTATTTAAGAACCATGAGGAGATGGTCACTAGATTTTGAAAGGTCCACCTTTTTTTAGTGGACACAGAAGAGCGTAGTAGTTGAAGGAAAGGAGATGACCGTTTAGGGGGAAAATAGAATTAAAATAATAAATTAATGAATTAAGTTGTTAGGTAGTTAGGCCTAAAATGCTATTAAAAGGTATTAAAAGAATGGTATGGATATTAGTTATTAAAACATTGAAATATTAAAGTATTAAATTAAGGTGTGATTATTGACGAGAAAAGAGAAATATAGAGGAAATTTAATATTAAAAGTTTAAGATATTAAATTATTAAAAATATTACAATATCAAATTATAAAAAAAATAAAATATAAAAATACCATGTAACCTTAGAGGAGAAAAGGAAATTTTTGAAAAAGTGTTGGAATTGGTGAGAAAGCTAATATTGGGGAATGTTTTTTCTGGAGAGAAGGAGAGGTGTCTGCCTTACACCTTTATACCATAAAGCTAGTTAAGAGTTTTTGTTTATTTAAGAAGAATATGTCACAAGTTCAAATCTAAGGGTAGTCAAATGGTTGAGCAGAGGGGTCCCTTGTCCCACAAATAAGGGGGTCTCATACACCAATTTAGTGTTTGATTTGGTCGTGACCTTAAAAATAAATTATTGTTATTATTATATAGTAACTATAACAACCACATTAGTAAAAATGGTCATTATCTTCAAAATGTAGAAAATGGCATGGATCTAGATATATCAGTCTTGATTGTGTTAGTTGAAGGCGGACCACTTTTACTAATGTAGTTGTGCTAATAGGTTATGAAAGGTCCAATGTTTTTTAGTGAACACCCCAAGGGCGTAGTAGTTGAAGGAAAGGAGATGACACTTGAGGGAAAAAGTAGAATTAAAATAATAAATTAATGAATAAAGTTGTTAGGTAGCTATGTCTAAAAATGCTATTAAAAAGGTATTAAAGGAATGATATGGATATTGGATATTAAACCATTGAAATATTAAAGTATAATATTAAAAAATTGTGATATTATATTATTGAAGAAGTGTTGGTCTGGAGATATAGAATTTGTGAGAGAGAGAACATTGGATAGGGAGGATCGGTCTACAGTTTTTATTGTGTCTCCAAGGTTGGGATTGTTTTTCCAGCCTAGTCACCGCTACCTACGGTTTACTAAGGTGGCATCCCCTCACTTGTATCCATATTAGAGGAACTTGTAGACTATTCTGACGACCCCCACGCCAGAAAAAACATTATCTGGGGACAGTCAATCATCCTTCCATGACAACCTACTCCATCTTCTAATCCCTCTATCACTCTCCCTCCTTATCCATCCCATCATCTCTCTGACACTCTCTTTGTTCCTCTACAACATGTATGTCCACTCTCCCTCGTTATCCATCCCATCATCTCTCTGCCACTCTCTTTGTTCCCCTATAACATGTATGTCCTTGATTCCATCAAAAAATACCACTAGAAACATTCTCAATCGACATGGGGACACCTCATCCACTCACCTACTTCCCCCACTTCTCAAATGTACCCCCTCCTCCATCTCTCTCCCTGTAGGGATCCCTCCATTGTGACTTTGGTCCTCACTATACCCATAGTGGTACCTCAAAGCATGGAGAATAAACTACCTCGACTAAGCAACATACGGGTTTTATCAAGCAGTATTTGGATGAAACCCTTATTTGTGGGAGAGTGACTACACATTGTGATGCCTCTGTTACCTCTTCGAAAATCCTAGACTCCTGAAAATCACCCGCCATGGAAGTTCCTCGCTTTAGCTGAAAATTTGTACAGAGGAAAGCTAAGAAAGTGAATCAGGTATTGGGGGAAGACATACAACTCACTGAAATTTCCCATATTAAAGATGCAGTGCTAGTTGGAATATTTACCAATAAGAAGATGACTATGGAGGTTCTAAAATGATGGACGCAACACCAGCTCATTCTCATCCTCGGTTATGAACCAAAATCCCTAAACCTAGCAAAAGATTGGATGGCTTGGATCACTCATTTTGTGGAAGATGCCAACAAAAATTTTCACTCCAAGTGGAGTTGGGGGTCACAAGCCATATTTCTAAAGAAGTGGCCTATAATTTTTGATGCAAACTCTAATCATCTCGCGGTAACACCCATCTAGGTATGTCTTCCATGCCTTCCCCTTCACCTCTAATTAGAAGTGATTTTTAGTGAAATCAGAAACGCATTAGGATTTCTTTATGAGTATGATAATTCCTACCTCTCACAAGATACATGGGAATGGCGATAATTCTGGTCAGTTTAAAGCTCGTAAGAGGTTTCCATGATACCATCACTATCTAGCTTGGACAACACTCACTGTGTCAAAAGCTAGATTATGAAGGAATTATCTTCCGATGTGGGAATTTCCACTCATACAGACACGTATTCAAACACTGCACAAAGAGATCACCACAAAAAATATGGGTTACAAAAAAATTAGAAAACTCCACCCAGATAAGCCCTAGTAACAAATTACCGTCATACAGCATGTGGACTTCCTCGACCACAAAGTATGTCGAAACTTCTGGAAAGGACGTAACAAGTTCCAGCTAAAAGGTTCATATTTCACCCTTTTCAAACCAACAAGAAATATTCTCATCAGGTAAGTCACCATAGCTTCCATTATTATTGTTGGTGGGAAATAAAGAATGGGAGTTGCATGCACCACCATAGTCATTTCTATTTCTACAGCTTCTGCTTCTACTTGTACTTTCTCATCTGGTTTCTCCTTCCATTCTATATTTTATGATATGTAAAATTAAAATGAAAGAGAAGGAGAGGGGTGTGCCTTACACCTTTATACCATGAGGCCAATGGAAAATTAAAAGGAAATAGAAGGAGAGGGACCTCACACCTTTATACCACAAGGCCAAATAGAGAGACACAACACTGGTTAGTCTAAGATCTTAGTGAGTTGTATTTGAAAATGTTAAGAGTCTTTGTTTATTTAAGGAGAAGAGATTACAAGTTCAAATCCAAAGGGGTAGGGTATGTATACCTCGGTAGACTTTATTAGTCAAATGGCTAGGCGGAGGGGGTCCCTTGTCCTACAAACAAGGGGGTATCATACCACACCAATTTGGTGTCTGGCTTGTGACCTTAAATTATTATCATTATCATTATTATTATTATTATATAGTAACTATCACACCCACATTAGTAAAAGTGGTCATTACCTTCGAAATGTAGAAAATGGGGTGGATCTCAATATATCAACCACTTTTACTAGTGTGATTGTGTTAGTTAAAGGTTGACTACTTTTACTAATGTGGTTGTGCTATTTGAGGACCCATGTGCCTGAGGTTAGGCTTAATAGTTTTTGAAAGGTCCAACTTTTTTTAGTGGACACCCCAAGGGTGTAGTATTTGAAGGAAAGGAGATGACCGTTGAGGGGATAAGTAGAATTAAAATAATAAATTAATGAATAAAGTCCTTAGGTAGTTAGGTCTAAAAATGTATTAAAGGAATGGTATCGATATTAGATATTAAAACATTGAAATATTAAAGTATTAAATTAATGTTTGATCGTTGAGGAGAAAAGAGGAATATTGAGGAAATTTAATATTAAAATATTAAGATATTAAACTATAAAAAATATTGCAATATCAAATTATTGAAAAATTAGAGAAGAGGGAATTTATTGGAGTAAAAGAAAATATAAAGAGATATTAAAATATTTCCATGATAAAATATTAAAATATTGTGATATTATATTATTGAAAAAGTGATGGTGTGGAGATATAGAATTGGTGAGAGAGCGAGCATTGGATTGGGGGGACCATTCTACGATTTTTACTGCATCTTTGAGGTTGGGAATTTTTTTCTGGCCTAGTCACCGTGACCTAGGGTTTACTAAGGTGGCCTCCCCTCATTTCTATCCACATTGGAGGACCTTGTAGATTACTCCGAGGACCCCCACGCCAAAGAAATTATCTAGGAATATTCAATCGCCCTTCCATGACAACCTACTCCATCTTTTGGTCCCTCTGTCGCCCTACCTTCTTATCCATCCCATCATCTCTCTATTCCCATACAACCCATCTGTCCTCGATCCCATCAATAAATATCACTAGAAACGTGCTCAATCGACATGGGGGCACCTCCTCCACTCACCTGATTCCCCCACTTCTCAAATGTATGTCATCCTCCATCTCTCTCCCCATAGGCATCCCTCCATTATGACTTTTGTCCTCACTATGCCCATAGTTGTACCTCAAATCTTGGAGAAGAAGCTCCCTTAACTGAGCAACATACAGGTTTTATCGAGCAGTATTTGGATGAAACCCTTATGTGTGGGAGACTATGTTGCCTCATCAACAATCCCAGACTATTGAAAAGCACCCGCCATGGAAGTTCTTCACTCTAGTTGAAAATGTGTAAAGAGGAAAGCTAAGAAAGTGAATCAAGTATTGGGGGAAGACATACAACTCACTAAAATTTTCCATATTAAAGAGGCAGTGCTAGTTGGAAGATTCACCAATAGGAAGATGATTATGGAGGTTCTCAAACAATGGATGAAAGACCAGTTCATGCCCATCCTAGGTTATGAACCAAAATCCCTAAACCTAGCGAAATGTTGGATGGCTTGGATCACTCATTCTGCAAAAGATGCCAACAAAATTTTTCACTTCAAGTGGAGTAGGGGTCACAAGACCTATTTCTAAAGAAGTGGTCTATAAATTTTGTTGCAAACTCTGATCATCTCACGGTAACCCCCATCTGGGTCCACCTTCCAAGCCTTCCCCTTCGCTTCTAATTAGAAGTGACTTTTATTGAAATCAAAAATGGACTAAGATTTTTGTATGAGTATGATAATTCCTACCTCTCACAAGATACATCGAAATGGTGAGAATTCTGGTCATTTTAAAGCTAGCAAGAGTTTTCCATGATACCATCTCTATCCATATTGGACAACACTCATTGCATCAAAATCTAGATTATGAAGGAATTCTTTTTCTATGTGAGAATTTCCACTCATACAAGCACTTATTCAAACACTGCACAAATAGCTTGCCACAGAAAATATGGGTTACCAAAAAATTAGAAAACTCCACCCGGACAAGACCTAGTAACAAATTACCATCACACAACATGTGGACTTCCTCAACCGCAAAGTATGTCAAAACTTTTGGAAATTACGTAACAAGTTCCATCTAAAAGGTTCATATTTCACCCTTCTTGAACCAACAAGAAAACATATCATCATGTACAAGTAAAACTCCTCTCACTTCCCTTCTGATTTGTCATATTTTTCTTCTCTTAAAGATGGTCCCACCCATCTCTTTTCGGTCCCCTTCTCTCCTCCTCCATCCCAAGACTCCCTTCACAATCCTTCGGGGACCACCTTCCCCCTCTCCCCTCCTTCATAGTCCTCTTCCCCCTTTTATGTTCCCACCAGCTCTTCCCTCCCCCCTCCCATCCTCCTGTAGCCGCCCCCACCCCAGACATTTTCCCTTCCCCCATCCCTCCTTTTCAAAACCTCTCCATCCCCCTCCCTCCCCTCCCTTTCCTCTTCCCCTCCCTCCCGAATCAAAATAAAATATTCAATCCATATCCAAAGCTCCCCCATTTAAGAAGTTGGGAGTAGAAGGAGGCCTCAACCCCCATTTGGATTTTAACCCAAAACCTCCCTCTCGAGGTTGGAAATCATATCTCTCCATTGCTCAGAGATAGGAAAATTAAGATGTAAGGTCAAGAAAAAAAAAATTGTTTATTGGGGCCCTTAGATAAAATGTCACTTTGACTCCTTCTCCATGATCATTCTTTCACTAAATTGTAGGGGGTTGGAAAATCCCCACAAAAATATGGCCATAAAAAGGTTGATTGAGATTCACCAACCCTCCATAATCCTCCTATGGGAAACAATGTTGGTTTGGGATCGCTTTACTACTACTCTTTCTTGGTTCTTCCCAAAGTGGGAATTCCTCTCTATTGACGCATATAGACACTCAGGAGGCCTTTCTACTAGGAGGCAGTGATCTAGTTTTCTTTTTTAGAATTCTTGGTCCATTCAGTTGGGTCTAGGGATTGAATTCTACTCCTCTGAATTGAATTTGGACTTCACTTGCATTAATCTCTATGGACCTTACAACAATGACCAAAGTATTTTTTGGGAACACACACTCAAGAAAAACATTCTCAAAGCATAATACCTCATAATTGGAGGTGACTTGAAGTTCACCTTGGGATCCAATGAGATTTGGGGTACCTGCACCCAATATGATCCCCTCTCTGAATTCTTCATCCACATAGTGGATAATGTGGGTCTTATCAACATTCTTCCTCCTAAAATAGTCTCGACCTTAAGAAACATGAGATCTAAAGGAAAGAATTGTGAAGAGCCTAGACTATTTACTCATCTCTAAAGCTCTTCTAGACTTTTTCCCAGTTGTCTTCAATGGGTCTCCACATGTAGAAACTCAGACCACAACCTGGTTATCTTTAAGATCAAGGCCCTTCCACAAAATCTCCCGACTCCTTTCAAACTAATTTTTTTTGGATGGAAGATCCCACATTCAAGGAGGCTATAAAATTGTTTCGGACTCCCCCCCCCGCACTGCAATTCCTTGAGAATATAAAAAAATAAAACAATGTGGCATAGCCTTGGTGACAAAAAAGAGAAAAAAGGAATCTGAATCCTTACAAGATATTGAAAGGAAACTCTAGAACTTGTACGATGAGGAAAGTCAGATATCCCTCTCTCAAGACAACAAAACGTGTCTAAAGGAATTAGAACAAGAGAAAATAAATCTTATACTCATCAAAGAAAAGGAATGGAGACTAAAAAGCATGGCACTCTAGCTACAAGCAGGGGAAAAAAACACCAAATTCTTCCACAAATTTGCAAATCACTGGAAAACAATTAACACAATTTGGGAAATTGATCAAGAAAAAGGGACAAAATCCACCTCATTTAAGAATATAGCACAAGGTGACATCAATCACTTTCAATCTCTTTTTAAGCAAGACTCTGGAGCTTCTATTGGAGATATTATAAGAATAGCCTACCTCTTCCCTAGATTTATAGAACACGATGGAAACTATCAGCTAATGAAATAAATCACCAAGGAATAACTCTTGGCCACCATTCATAGTTTTCAAAAAGACAAAATCCCTAGGCCTGACGGTATTCTGGTGGAATTCTACTCAAATTTGTATGAATTTTTGGGGAAGGACTTGCTTAAAGTGGTTGGATACTCGAGAGCCACTGGTCAAATTCTTGCAGCATTCAACTCCACCTTCATTGCTCTAATCCAAAAAAGTGATAATCTAAGCTCATTTGACCATTTTCACTCCATATCCCTCTGCAAAAACATTTATAAAATCATTTCAAATATGATAGCATGAAGGATCATAGACTTTCTCATGGACCATATCTCTCTAGAGCAATTTGTATTCCTCAAAGGAAGGAAAATAAATGAGGTAATTGGCCTAGCACAAGAAGGATTGCACTATGTTCATACCTTAACATATAAATATATCTCACTCAAACTTGAACTATCAAAAACCTTCGACAAAGTCAGTTGGTTGTACCTATGGATTCTCCTCATTCACTTGGGGTTCTGCCACTTCTTCATCATATGGATCCTAAACTACATACACTCCATGTCTTTTGCAGTTCTCATAAATGGTTGTCTCTAATTTCTTCAAACCTGAGAGGGGACTTCATCAAGGGTGCCATTTTTCCCCTCTCCTATTTCTGTTAGTGGAAGAAGGATTAAGCAGGATAATTCACAAGGCCATTGAAGAAGGAAATCTTAAAGGAATAGTGGTAATTCCATCTCTCACCCTCTTTTCTATTTGTGGATGATATACTCATTTTTTGTGAAAAAAGACTTGTTTTCATAGATAATCTAAAGTCCCTTCTATCCTCCTTCTTCCTATGAACATGCATGCAAATAAATTGGAATAAATCATCCATATTATTATAGGGGATCTCTTTACTCGAATAACAACACTTTTTTCATACCCTTGACTTTAGAACTCCATATATGGATGAGGGATTCAAATATTTGGGTTTTAACTTGAAACTTAATGGTTATGGAAAAAAATATTTGAAATGGCATCTAGCAAAGGTAGAAAAGAGACTAGTTGCTAGTGCAATCATTGGCTATCTAGAGTAGGTCAATTAACCTTGGTGAAAGCATTTCATGACAGCATTCTAGTCTACTGGATCTCTCTCACCTGGTATTCAAAAGGCATAATAAACAAGATATGACAACTCTCTTGTCACTTCCTTTGGTCCAACCCAAAAGAGCACAACTCCCTGGTCCTAGCACCATGGAAGAAGTTGACTCTGCCAAAATTTTTGGGTGGCCGAGGAATAAAAAAATTACATCATTTCATAGCAGCCCTTGCAGCAAAAAATATATGGAATCTCATACAGGGCTCAAGTTTTTGGAGAATAATTATACAAGCAAAATACTCCCCTAGGGATTCCATTCTAGACTGGATCAGGAAGCGAATCAAGGTAACATAGAATGGGTCCACAGTCTGGAAATCCTTGTTGAATGTGTTCCCCATCATAGGAAATTGGATCATATGGAAGGTGTGAATTGAATCCAATGTAATTATTGGGACGGACCCATGGATAGGATGCTTAAATTTCCATCACCTTCCATAGGACACCACACTTCTTTTAAACAATCAAGGATTTTATTATCTAAATCAAATATGGCAGGGGTGGTGGTTAAATTGTCATGAGTTTGGTCTTCGCCTAGAACATTCCCAAACATGGAGCAACTACATCATCACTTTACACTCGTCTTATATTAGATTCTCTTATCAATAGGACGAACTCATCTGGTCCCCCAACCCAAATGGAAAATGCATCCCCAAGATTGGTTATTTGAATCTATAACAAAATACAAATCCTCCTTCCTATCCTTGGTGGGGAAAACAACTTTGGAAAGTCAAAATTCGAGAAAAAAGACAAAAACTTTCATGTGGCTCCTACTTCATAAGAAATTCCCCACTTGGGATCAGCTCCAAAAAATAAATTTCAATGGCCCAAACAGATGCAGCCTCTACAAATTTGATCTGAAAATGATCTTTTAAAGACTTTGGTTAAGTTTATGCATGAGTTATTTTACCATTTAGGATTTAAAGAGAAGAAGAAGATTTAATGAAAGAATGTTACATCCATCATAAAGAAATCAGATCATTAAATATACTATAAGAACAACAAACCATAACGCCAATGATTGATAATGGAGTTCGACACAAATTTACCTACATCTTTGGGCCTTTGTATTTAGTGGGAGGCTTCTTATTAATCTTCAATTCTTAAAATGTGTATCAAAATTACATCATTTTGGTCTCTGATAGACTATGATGTGTTCTTATCTATCTCAGGAACCTGATGCAACCGATGACACTAAAAAAGGTGGAGTAGAACTCTTGGAAATGACCTTGAAAGCTCGATTCCTCAATGGCTTCCCCGCATAAAAATGGATTGAACTTCACAAATTCTTCATCATTCTAATATTATGCCCTCCAAAAACACTTAAAAATGCTTTGTGTATATAAAATTTGAATTGGGGGTCGAAATCCCAACTTCCCCCTCTTTTTGGGCTCTTTTTGAGCTCAAATCCCATTTTCTAGGAAAACATCCACTAAAATCAATACCAAATTTGGTAAAATCCTCCAAATTTGGCCAAATCTACCAGATTTAGCACAACTGGCGCAACCCCCAAATCTCGGGCTATTTTTCATATGGTTTCCCTTCTAACCAGGGCCCTAAAATTTCGACCTAGCTCACATTGGACAAATTCAGGCTGCCACGTGGTGCCCTCTGATTGGGCCACATGTCACCCCCTAATTGGCCTAAGACACCTCAACCCATCACGTCAACCTTCCCAGACATCTTCCATGTCAATGTTTGTACTATCATGTCATCCTTCCATGTCATCTTCCACATCAGCGTCCATACCGCCACGTTAGCATGCCTAATCAGTTGCCATGTCAGCGTATGTACTGCCACATCAGCCTGCCAAATCAACTACCATGTCAGCATCAGTACTACCATGTCATCCTTCCCAGTCAGCATATGTACTTCCACATCATCCTATCAGTGAGTTTCCATGTCAATGTTTGTACTGCCATGTCATTGTATGGACTGGCACATGTCAGTCCATACAGTCCACACCATCGCCACATCAACACCCAAAACTATCGAATCCACCTGAAATGTGTCACACTCAAAGGATGACACATGTCATGTCGACATCAACAGTAGTACTTCTAATGTAATTAGTTGACTTTAAACTATTAACTTTGACTTTTTGTCTATTTGGGAAAAACTTCAGATCACAATAACTTCTCCATCGGAGTCCATTTTCGAAAAATAATATACTATCGAAATCGACACTATGAGCACTATGCAATGGCACTGCTTTCTTATGAATCTGAGAACTTTGAATTTTTTGCCTTTTTGGATCCATTTGGATCACACCTCCCCGCTGAGACCTTTTGGTCCTCCAAAAGGATATTAACTAGACATCAAGTGTGGGATAGGCCTCCCAACTTGTATTTTGTCTTTAAAATTTGTCCTATGCACCTGTCACATCATAATAAATTGCATAATAACCATGAAAAATAAAATAATATCGTTAGCCATTTGAACTTGTTCCCATCTTACCGAATCCACTACCATCCATGTAGAAAACATTAGTAGTGATAATATCATAAATATGACTAAAACTGAACCAATATGTTTGACGGGCTTGCACGACATTAACTTATCTTGAAGCAAAGTATGATTGAACTCACATCCTACAACCATGTCATGTTCATTCTTAAGATCATTCAATTTAGGTGTGACATTTTTACTTGAATAAGCTTCCTTCCTTAATTGTTCCAATGTGACAAGAGATTTATTTTCTTTAATATGATGAGCATGTACAACATATTCAATTCCCTTCTTAAATAAGTGATATTGATTATGTTCCCTGAAGAAGATTTCTTTGTGATCATATAAATAACGACTACCTAAGACCATTCCACATGCTTCTAGCGGCACCACACCACATATTGCTTCATCCACAAACTTAGATGTAATTGCAAACTTTATGACACATTGCTTTGTTATGGACAATTTGTGATTTTTACTTATCCAATTTAGTGAATAGGGTTTGTGATGTAACTTAGATTTTAATCCCAATTGATTAACCACTTCTTATAAAATTAAGTTAGCTTGAGATCCACTATCTAATAATGTATTGATGTTAGTATGTTTCATTATAACCCTTATATGAAACAATTTACTTCTAGAATCATAACCATCACTAATTTTACCTCACAAACCAACTTCTTTGATCTTAGTCTCATTACCTAAATCTGACCCCAAGTCTATTGGATGTGTTGTTGTTTCAACTTTTTGCCTCCCTTTCCTCTCTTTGAACCACTTCGGTTTTTCTCTAGGTGCAATTGCTAGCAATGTTCATCATTGTGCCCTTCTTTCTTGCAATGCTTGCAAGAGAGATTATCTTCCTTCATTGTCTCCAAGTTTTCTTTCTTCCCATTCCCTTTTCCTTTTCCTTCCTTCTTTGAAGATGATTCCCCTGATACACTAACTCTAGTTTTTACTACTTCAATATATGTTTCTTGAAAAAAAACCTCATCAAGATTATTAGGTCCAAATATAAATATAGTATTACAAATATAAGAAGGAAAACCTCGTATATACTTCATAGGAGTTTCTTGTGTAGTCAATGGAACATCTAACATCAAATCCATCTTACAAAATTCATCTGTATATTCCTGCACCAAATGTCCTTTTCTTAACTTAATACTTTTCCATTCAATTAAAGCCTTTTCCTTATATCCCAATGGATAGAAATGTTGTCTAAGTGTGGAAATAAAATCATGCCATGATGGAAAACTCTTACCAACTTGTTGAGTTCCATGTTGCATCTTACTTTGCCACCAAATGAGAGTTGTGCTTTCAAGACAAAGTGATTCCAATTTAATGTTGGTTTCCTCATCTTTGATTTGTTCCACATTACAATATACCTCCATTTATCTAACTCAGTGATCAATTTTCTCAACATTAACTTCGCCACCATACATAGGAAAAACAAAATTTACATCAAGTTTAATTAATAGCATATCAGGCTTATGTTTATGAGAATAAGAATTTTTTCTTGTAGAAGTAGTGTTATAAGTAGAACTTGAAATTAAAGAAGAAGAAGAAGATGGAGATGAAGGAGAATCAAGAGTAGTATCTCATGCACCTTTACTTTTATGTGTTTATGGTTCACCAAGATCAGGTTTTTTCCGTTCTAGGTAATCATCATATAACACCTTCACCATCTCTGACATGGCAAATAAATTTTTTTGAAACTCTCTTTCATTTTGAGAAAGTCCTTCCAATGACATCTTCTCACTTTGATATGTACTCTTTCTTGATCCAATGTTAGGATCCCCTTCTACAAGATCTCCTTCACCATGACTTATCTTTTCCCTGGTAATCATCCATACTAAAAAAAAAACAAATGTCAACTTGCTTTGATACCACTTGATCCGAAAATGATCTTTTAAAGACTTTGGTTAAGTTTATGCATGATTTATTTTACCATTTAGGATTTAAAGAGAAGAATAAGATTTAATGAAAGAATGTTGCAGTCATCATAAAGAAATCAAAAAATAAAATATATTATAATAACAACAAACCATAACACCAAAGATTGATAATGTAGTTCGACACAAACTTTCCTATGTCTCTGGGCCTTTGTCTTTAGTGGGAGGCTTCTTATTAATATCCAATGCTTAAAACATGCATCAAAATTACATCAATTTGGTCTCTGATAGACTATGTTTTTTCTTCTTTGTCTCAGGAACCTCATGCAACAGACGACACTAAAAAGGTGGAGTGTAACTCCCAGAAATGGCCTCCAAATCTCACTTCCTCAATGGCTTCCCTGCACAAAAATGGCTTGAACTTCACAAATTCTCCGCATTTTGTTGTTCTACCCTCCCAAAACACTCAAACATGCTTTGTTTATATAAAATTTTAGTTGGGGGTCAAAATCCCAACTTCCCCCCTCTTTCTGGGCTCTTTTGGGCCCAGATCCCATTTTCTAGGAAAAATCCACTAAAATGAGGCCCAAATTTGGTAAAATCCTCCAAATTTGGCCAAATCCATCAGATTTAGCACAAATGGTGTGGCCCCCAAATTCTAGGCTCCTAAATTCAAGTTTTCGTGTGGTGCCCTCTCATTGGGCTACGTGTCACCCCATGATTGGCTCGATCCACGTTAGCCCACCACGTTAGCCTACCCAGTCAACTTCCACATCAACGTCAGTACTACCATGTCAACCTGCCAAGTCAGTTGCCACACCAGCGTCCGTACTACCACAACAACCTACACAGTCAGCTACCACATCAACATCTGTACTACCACGTCAGCCTGCCTAGTCAACTACCACATCAGCCTTCCCATTCAACTACCACGTCAATGTTCATACTGCCATGTCATCCTTCCTAGTCATATGCCATGTCATCATTCATACTTCCACGTCCTCGTATGGAATGCCACGTGTCATTATGTACAATCGATGTCATCGCCACATCAGCACCCAAAAATGTCAAATCCACCTAACACGTGTCATGCTCAGAGGCTTCCACGTCTCATGGTGACATCAATTTGATGTGATGCTGACATTATCATTCATACTACTGACATCATCAGTTGAATTTGACATGTTAACTTTGACTTTCACTTTTTACTTGTTTCGGAAAAACTTTGTATCATGATATCTTTGTCATATGGATTCCATTTTCAAAAAATAATATACTTTCGAAATCAGCACGATGCACACTACATGATGGCGTTGGTTTCGTATGAATCTGAGAAATTTGATTTTTTTTGCCTTTTTGAATCCATTTGGATGTAAGGTAGCTAGAGAGGTAGTGGGGGGGGCAGATGGCCCATAGTGATAATAGTAGAGGCCATTCAATGTAAGGTGTACTAGGTACACTATATTATTAAATAAGGCCCACTATGGTAGTTAGATATAATAAATGGGTAGTTAGATGTAAAAAATGTAAGAGAATTTCTTAGAAGATTCTACTTCTAGAAGATTCCTCCTCTAGAATGTTCTTAGCTGATGGTAGCACTATATAAAGGGGTTCAATAAATACAATGGAACATGAATAGAATTATTTTATTTGGAGTGGTAGCTCAATAGGAGGATGCCCCCTCGAAGAGGAAAGTGAACAGGAGAGGATCTCTTCCATAATATGATCCATTGTATGGTGTTGCCCTACCTCAAGGGTTTCTATAATAAATTTGTGGTTTTCTATATTTTTCTCTAAATCTTTGTGGTATTTCTATATGCAAGTATTTGGAACTTAACAAGTAGTATCAGAGCACTTTCCTTGGCAGACAGTGTGGGAAAATATTTTTTATTTTTGCAGATTTCTTTTTCGGAGAAGAAAAAAGAAGGTTGTGACATTCAATAACTTTTTGGTATATTTATTTGCAAAATTTGTAGAAACAGGTTGTATATATGAGTTCCTGTCATAAAAAAACCCAAGTTAAAAAACAAAATCATCTGAAACAGAGTTAGGGAAGTCAAGATATTGAAGTTTTAAAATCTGCAATTTTTTAGTGTTTTTTCCGTGGACGATGATGTTATTTGTTTTATTTTTGTAGCATATGGAGGCCGAATTTTCCAAAACAAATTACAGATTTGAGTTCCTCTCACAATTTCAAAAATAAATCAGTCGAAATGGAGTCCAGGAAGTGAAGTTATGAGCATTTTAAATTCGGTAGTTTTTTAGGGTTTTTCCGAAAAACACCTCAATTTTCTGCAGTAATTTATTGTTCTATTTTTGGGGTTTTTTCATGATGGCGATGGGACTGCAAAGTTCATAAATTTTCATAGGGTGCTCAAATGGCTATTTCTTCTCAAACCCTCAAACAAATTCTACAGATTACTGAATCATTCAAAGCCCAATTGTTTGACACATTGAATGACAGATTAGATGGCTTTGTAGATGGCCTCACAGATGGCCTCAATGATAGTTTTCGTAGTATTCAAGATTCATTGGATAACATGCAGGAGAGATTTATTATTGCAGACCTCAGGGATGAATATAATCAATAAATATATGCTTGGCATGATTTTGAGTCCAATTGCGATGATTGGTATATGGATAGTTGTCATTTCTAGTGGGATGACAACCACTTCCATATTTTATTTGAGGACTCTACTCCACCTTCTGTAGAGAATATCAATGTCCCACATTAGGATCTAGTTACCAACGTCTAGCCTGCATATTTTACAATGGTATTGTTCCTTCCATATTCATCTTTGATCATCTCCCACTATGTGGATGGATATTCTTATTTGGATCCACATGATAGGTGTTAGTATTGGGAGCATCATTTTCAGTTGGTTATTGGGTGTCGATATCTTCCATGTGGGGTTCACATGAGAAATTGGACATGGGACCCTAGTTTACAATGGAGGTTAGACTAATTCAGCATGTTGGCTTCCATTTCTCAATGGGACCCTCGTTCTCTAGTCTACTTCAGCACTATGGTCCACACTTATCCATGGGACCCTGGTATATGGTTGTACATCAAGCGTTGAGGACAATGCTTTCATAATAGGGATGGAATACAANAATAGTGAAGGCCATTTAATGTAAGGTGGACTAGGTCCACTATATTATTAAATAAGGCCCACTATGGTAGTTAGATATAATAAATGTAAGAGGACTTCTTAGAAGGTTCTACTTCTAGAAGATTCCTCCTCTAGAATGTTCTTAGCTGATGGTAGCACTATATAAATGGGTTCAAGCAATGTAATGGAACATGAAGAGAATTATTGTATTTGGAGAGGTAGCTGAATAGGAGGATGCCCCCTTGAAGAGGCAAGTGAACAAGAGAGGATCCCTTCCATAATATGATCCATTGTATGGTGTTGACCTACCTCAAGGGTTTCTATAATAAAGTTGTGTTTTTTTATATTGTTCTCTGAATCTTTGTGGTATTTTTGTATGCAAGTATTTGGATCTTAACATTGGATCAAAATTGGACTCAGAGACCAATCAACACCTAATTTTTGGATGCCCCTTCTCAAAAGTGGTATGGGCTGAAATCAGAAAAGTTCATAATAATATGAGTCTATCGAAGGGTGATTCTATTGAAACCACATTAAAAGTCGGTTCGACAACTCAAACACAAATTCTATTAGGGCCTTCCCTTTCCTTCTAGCATGGGGCATTTGGCTCACTAAAAACCACTCCATCTTCAAGGACACTCCTCCCTCCCCTTATCATTGTGCCCTAAGCTCCCTTTCCATCCTCTCCACTCTCCATCCCTCTCCCTCCCCTCTTCACTCCCCATGCACCTGATCATACAAATCCAAACCTCATCCCCCTTGGATGTTTTTGATGGTGCGACACAAGGGAACCCCTCAAGAGGGAGTGTTGGAGGTCTTCTTCACCTATCTAAAACAAATTTATTCTCTTTCTATGATGGTATAGGCCCTGCCACCAACAAATTCAATGAAATACTAGCATTAAAGCTCCTCCTAATTCTGGCAAAAGAAAATGGCATTGAAAGTCTTAACATCTATGGCGACTCCCTCTTTATCATAAATTGGATGGTTTCCCCTACTCTTCTCATAACTACTTGTTATAACCTTTAATTCAAGAAGTTAAAATAATTGCTAGTTATTTTATTCAGATCACTTTCACTCATGTGTATATGAAGCATAACACATATCTCGACCAAATATCCAAATTTGGTCTAGAATTAGAAAGAGGAGCATGGAAAATCAGCAAAAAAAATTAGGATCAGTCCATTGAATATTTTCACTCCCCATTGGACCAATTCTAAATACATTTTTGACATCAATGATATGGACATCAAGATTTTTCCACTACAAATACATTGACTCATGTTTTTTGTGTTTTTCTATCTTTGGACTCAAAGGATGATAAAATATTTTTTGAAAATTTTGTAAATATAAAAAATGATGATATTCCTTTCTATGTATGCACAGAAGGGAAAATGTTTTACTCTCCTTCGAGGGGCTTAAAAGGAAGGTACCAATCAGAATTCCATAGGCATCTACATATGTAATTTTTTTATCAATATAATACAATTACTGGTTTTTTTTCTAGGAAAAAAATATTATTGAAAAATTAACATATTAAAATACTATGTTTAAGGAAATGTTGTGATCAATAGTGATACACATTGAAGTTAGGTAATTTATAATGGAAAAATTATAGAGTTTTTAGTGGGTGTTACGGAAAACTAAGTCCTATGGATATGGTTCAGGGCCACGATAGCGCAATACCCTAAAATACCACTCTCGGACTCAAATCAAGGAGTTAAGTAAAAGTAACTACTTTGCAATAACCAACTTTCAAAGGATAACAAAGAGGACAAACCTGGATTCTGGAATTTGAAGTTGATCTCGCTCAAGAAATTTCTCTCCAAAATTCTTGTACAACGATCCTATGAAAACTATTGGAAAAAAAGAAACAAGAAACTACAAATAGGTAGTTATCTGCGAACTAAATAGACATGATCATTTCAATTTTCATAATAGATTCAAAACAAGATATAGATAATCTCATTAAAAGAATGAATCAACAAATAGAACTGAACAAGAATGAGAGATATTTTATTATGAACAAATTAGAAGTTGGTTACATCCTTTAACCTCTACGGCATGGTCCCAAAATTGGGCTCCGAGTTCCTCCACCCAAGAACAAAGATGACAAGAAAAACGCTAGAAAATTTGGGCCATTTTGCGATGGTTATTTCAATGCTCTTGCGACATTATGTCGTGGATATTGCAATGAATCTTGGGTCTCCCAAACGTCGCTTCAGGTGATGTGGCACGTGCAACAAACCTGACTTAACGTTGCAAGTGCAACGACATTAGGGAGTTGTCACAATTGTGGCAAAGAAGAAATATTGTCGCCAGAATGACTAAGTAGGGAAATTGTCGAAAGAGCGACAAAGTAGGGAAATCGTTGCAAGCGTGACTAGTGATGAAAATCATTGCAAATGAGAAAATGTAGAGATATTTTTGCAAGAGTGACAATAAAGGGATATCATTGCACACCTGACAATAGGAAAATTGTCACAAGATCAACAAATGTAACAAATTTTGCGACGAATCAATTTTCGAAGGGGTCATCGCAAGAGCGACGAAAATAGGGTATATTGCGACGAAATTGCTATACAATTTTTCATCATTTGTATAGCAAGTTCATCGCAATATTTTTATGGGTTCATCGCAATTGCAAAGACAACAATTTATTTTAAAAAAAAAAAAAAAAAAAAATTTGAGCAAAAAAAATAAAATTTGATTTTTGAGTCAATTATACAAGGTGTTATGATTGCACACTAAAGAGGTCATCCAAGTGAAGTTGTTGCATTGATAGTGTGTTGGTAAGCATGTGCAACATAAGAAAATTGTTTCCATGCTAGGAACCAATTGGTCCTAGTAGAAGGAGGTCATTCACACATCCTCTTGTGGAATTGCTACATGATAGAATAGCTAGGAACTAGAGATAAATCCATAGCAAGTAACAAAATCCAACATTCATAGTTAGATCCATGATCAAGAGAAACAAAAAGATGACACATTGTTCTAGATTGGTCCTCTAATATTTTGAAGAACAAAAACACTCTCAATGGGGAGGCCTGATTTGAAATGGATCTGAACATGAGAATGATTGTAAGAATCAATACCTACAAGTGTAATTTAAAAATTAATGAAGGTTATATAATAAAGGACAATTCAGGATTTAATAAATTAAATGAGACAGAAAAAAAAGTAAAACAAAATAAAAATAGAAAAATGAAAAAAGGAGAAAAAAAGAGAGAGAGAAATGTGAACTAAAAGGTCGGTCTCTTGGCCTTCCCATTACCCCCATGATCTCATATTCGTCCTTTTGACATGACTCTCAAAGGGTATTTTTTCCAACGAGGAAACTATGCACAAAGATCCATGAGTTACATTGTAACCAAAGATTCTCAAAATGAGAATTGAGTAACCATTGAAATTTGTTTTTCCCATTTGGGTTGGTTCTAGAGTAAACATTATGTCATTGTGTGACATCTCATTTATGTTAAATTAATGGAATATAAGTTGGATTGGAGTTTAATTAAAAGAACAACCAGTGTCCTATACAAAAGTTACTGAAGATGAGATACTAACATGCTATGTCTCATATGCAATATGTAGAAAATATGGAGGAACTAGTGAGGGCAATGGATCCACTTGCTAAGATCCCTTTGGAATATTAGTAGTATGTGGTTTTAGTGTGGGATGCAGGAGGAAACAATGTTACCCTTGTGGATCCCTTTGGAATATTAGTAGATGATCCCTTTGGCATATTATTAGTATGTGGTTTGAGAAAATTTGGTGGTAGTGAGAACTCTTGAGTATAATCGAGCTTGCCTTGATTTTTATGTGGGACTTCATATTTCAAAGTGAAATTTTGGGAGATGACGATTGTCATTGTTACCAGGGTCAAAACATTTTGATTCCCTAGATTCAATAGATCTAGTATAGCATGGTGTTGGGAAGTCATATTTCTTTGAATCATTAGTTTATAGTTTCTTTTATTGAGGGTGAGAGAAAGAAATGTTATGCAAGGCATTTGAAGGTCTTACATGGTAACTCCAATTATGGAGCACATCCCTTTTATTGTTATGGATAAATTTTCTCTAGTCCAGGAGGATCAAGATCTTGACTAATATAGTTTTGTGCAACACAAAAGAGATATTGATGGGGGTGGTGAGCATAATATTTGAGGATTAAAATAATAGAATTGGATAGAACCCTAAGAAGGGGAGTCTGTCAAATCATTGTCAATGGAGAGTTATATGAGGATCCTCTATATGAAATTTACTACCATGATTATGAAGAAAAACATCATAATTTGATATTTTTCTTGGAGATGACTTTTAACATTGTGTTATGGGTATGGGGGCTCATCTTAAACACATCTAATTCATATCACAGGGCTTCAAAAACCATTATAATTTTTTTGATAGTGGGTTTCTTTCCTAATATTTCCATTGAAGGTTTAGTTACAAGTGTTGCATTATATTCATGGTGGTTTTTGTTGCTACTCGATTCTCCTCTTTTTTTATGGAAATACCTAGAATTTCCAAGTGAGGCATGGTGTTAGTTGGAGAAGATGATGACATCTCATGCTCTCTTTTATTATCCACAAAAGTTGCATTATTTTCTTACTTATTGTAGCTTAGGTGACATGCTATCACAACTCTCTCATTGTAGTTTATTTTTTTTATCTCATCAATGGTGTTGGGTTCCCTTTATATTGGTATTGGTTCATAGGCCTAAGATGTTGGCTCAAAGCCTTTACATTAATCTCTAAGCATGATACTAGGGTTTTAGGTCGCTTCTTGTGATTTTTGTTTTGTTTTGAGGGTGTGTTTATCCCACACACCTTATTGAATATATGTGGGGGATAAAATGGGTCTTTTCGCATAGACATATTGCTCCCTTGCACATCAATGAAGCTTTTTTAAATGGACAAATTATTTGACATATGGTCAAAACTCTCTCATTGTCGTTTATTTTGTTTTATTCATTGATGGTGTTGATTTCCCTCTATTTTAGTAGTGGTTTGTAATATGTGTGGAAAAACCTTGGGAATTTATAGTAATGAATGGGATACTAATGATCCCACTATTGAAATATAAAATGGAGAATATGAACATGGTCATGGCATGTTTCAAGATAAAAATGGTATGGCATGTGATGCTATATAACTTCATGATAGCATTTATCTATCTTTGTCTTCAACTATAGTACAAAATTAAGGATATATTGCATCTAACACTAACCATGGGTTCAATGATAATCAAATTATTGGTGCTAAATCAAAGTTAAAGGAAATTATCCTTCATCTATGCTTAATGAGGTTATGTGAATCAAGTATGATATTGAATAACATGAGTGGCAAATAATTGGGGCCATAACATTGGTTGCTCTCATCAATGACAAAATTATGAAATTTGTCCATGAGGAACCAACAAAGGAGGTTGAAATAATAGGTTTACATAGGAAAAGATAAGAAAAATATGATGATAACCTAAATATAAATGCAACACTAGGTTTTGAGAAAATAAAATTATAATATTAAAGAAGGAGCCCTTAAAGATTTTGGTCCTTTGTATTTCACTAGAATTCCAAGGTACCCAAATTCATGTCTATCTATATGTATATGGATGAACCCCAACCTAAGATTTTGAGGTCAAATTGTTACATCTATATTTGAACATGTGAAACAAAATACATGAAGAAACAATCCTTAATGTTGTTGAAGAAACAAAAGAAATTTCAAGGAACTAAAAACATTAATTTTTTGCCAAAATTGTGCCCTCTAATCAACAAAGTGAAGATTGGAATTTATGTCAACATTATAACAATGGGTGTTTATATCATGAACCTATATATGAATTATAAAATGTAAAGACATAATGAAAAGAAGGGTAATGCTATGAAAAAATATTATAAAATATTTGACATCACCATTTCCAACGCCTCATGTTTAATCCTTAATGTTGTAGAAGAAACAAAAGAAATTTCATAGAACTAAAAACATTAAATTGTTGCCAAAAATGTGCCCTCTAATCGACAAAGAGAAGATTTGAATTTATGTCAACATTAGAATTTATGAATGTTTATATCATGAACCTCTATATGGATTAACATGACCATGAGAATATTAAAGTAGGAAAATATGAAGAAAGTCTTGAAACCTTGAATAATCCTCCACATATTGTAGACATGAATATTGAGATGATGCACATGTGTGAAAGAGTAAATGTTTGACATCGCCATTTCCAACCCCTCATGTTTAATCCTTAATGTTGTTGAAGAAACAAAAGAAATTTCATGAAACTAAAAACATTAAATTGTTGCCAAAATTGTGCCCTCTAATTGACAAAGTAAAGATTGGAATTTATGTCAACATTATAAAAATGATTTTTTATATCATGGACCTCTATATGGATTAACATGACCATCAGAGGATTAAAGTAGGAAAATATGAAGAAAGTCTTGAAACCTTGAATAACCCTCCACAAATAAATTGACAATGGCAATGTGATTTTGTTTCTTTGTCATGTGAGACACAATGAAAAGAAGGGTAATGCTCTGAAAAAATATTATAAAATGTTTGACATGGCCATTTCCAACCCCTCATGTTTAATCCTTAAAACTTGTTATTGCATCTTCCCAAAAATTTATTTTTGCATGTTGCACCAAGTTTAAAGTTTGCACATTGCTCGAGAAAGATGCTTTCCACATGTCACATGTCACAATACTTTCAAAGTTTAATATATCATGTCAAAATATTTTGGAAGTTGCATATTGCATATTCAAGTTCTATTTGTTGCGTAGACTCCATAGCCCAAGCACAAGGCACTGGGTCTTGCTTGGATTCTCACGTTATATCTTAAAATACAAAGAGATTGCCATTCTTAAAAGACAAAGAGATACAATTTTGGAACTCTTGAAACCCACAAACAAACAAGCATGTAAAATTTAAATCCAAACTTGAACAATTCAAACTCTTAAATTTCACGTTTACAAATGCCTTCAAATTGCTAGGATGATACTCATCGAGCCACAAATTGATGCAGAAATTGTATGTCAAGGCCAATAGAACCAATAGAACCAAGGAGTATTGAATCAATATATACCAAGTCTTATAAGAGAAGATGAAATTATCATTAAGTGTATAAAAAAATTACATTCACATATATATATGAGCCATAGAAATAGCCTTGTGTATATTATCAAATGAAAAAGTACCCATAATGTCAATGCATTATATGCATCATTACATGTCCAGCTATATAATGTACATCTAACTGTTTTATAAAATTATTACACATCATGAATTTCTTTTAGTGTTCTTTTGTGCTTTCCAGGTCTTAAGTGATTCATCCATCTCCATGTCTTCGTTTACTGGGTTCTCTTCAGCAGCTGATGTTGTTTCATTCCATTCACATCGAGTACATCTGGTCTCATACCCATGGCATGGATGTTTTTGTGAGGGGCCATCACCTACAAAAACAAAAAATATTAAATTTATATGGCCAATTTTTAAATATCATTGAATTAGTTCATTAATATTAAAAAAAAAAAAAACTCTGCAATGTAATTATTTACCTAGTCCTCTATTCGGCACCGTTGGAATGGTTTCCGGCCTATTCACCTGATCTTCAGGTCAAGGAGGACCAACTATGACATTCTCTGCCATTGAAACGTCGAAATTTATAAGTACAAAATTATTAAGTATATGATTAATATATAGCCATTTTACCATCATGGGCCTCAGTCACAGGAACATCTTGGGGATGCACCTCACTGGGATGGGGTTGCTGGGGAGCACCATGATATTCTGGTTGCATTGCACTATCAACACTTTGTTGTCCAGTACTAATGGTTTTTTTTATAGTTCTCCTCCCCTGATTAAAACAAAGTAAGACATTAAGTTATGGACGATATCAAACATTTATGTATTTTATAAGTAATGAAAGGTTAATGTGGACTGATTTTTATTTACCTTATCCCGCAAACTGGATCTTGGGATCTGCCCCATGCTTTTCCTATGATCAACCATGACTTTATAACCATACTTGTAACCAAGTTGGAGGTCTTCCTCCATGGTTTTAGTTCTGAATTCATCGCCCTGCATTGCATAAGGGTATGGTTTTTTAATGTTTTTGGCTGTAATTACCTTAAGGTTGTAAGGCGATATTAACAATATTATTAAGATGTTTGGGTACTTACGATTCATGATTGTAATCTATCTTGTGTTGACCATTTTTGGTAATCCTTTCTTTGGTTTCCTTCAAAGTGTCGGGCAACCTATCATTAAAATTTTCAAGTATGTTATATATAACCACACTTTTATTTAGATCTGAAGAAAAATAAAGGTGGTATTGAAATGAAAGTATTGTAACTTACCTTGGTGTACCAGTTATTTATTCCCCCAATTGTCAAAATATTCTATTTTTCATCATCAATGATCGCCTTCCACTCCCTCTCTAGAATTGAAGGAGGATGCTCATACCTAGGATTTTATGCCAAGCTTCATCTATAAACATCCCATGTATATGTTAAATATTCACCCACTGCAAAGGTGACCTCTTTTTTATTGAACATGTCTACTCCAAAGAGGCCTTCAAGATAATTCATAAGTTCCTTTTTGAGGTTGGAATTCTGGCAATTCCACCTACTGTGTAAGGTTTCCCCAAAAATCAACAAGGCCTTGCTCTCTGGGTGCCTATAAAAATGGTCATTTCCTACACACAAAAAGATATGATCATTAATTTAAAATTAATAATCTAGATGATTTGTGTATGAGAAGGACAACATTAAATGATTAAAATATGAATTAAAACTACCTGGGAGTCTTGATTGTTTTAATGGAAGTCCATTATCATTGACCAAAAATGTGCATGAAAGGGTCCCCGTGCTTGTCACACGTCTATCTCCAGGAAATGCAACCATGTTAACCACATCACCATGAGCCTCATCTCTGCCACCATCTCTAGAATCTGACCGAGGTGTGGATGTCTGATGGTGCATTTAATGGCTCCTATCTAAATTAGGTGTGGAAGATGGAGAAGTAAATAGTATTCTAGCAGCTATATGATCGTCCGCATCAGGACTCTGTAGAGTCTCTCTAGCGCCACTACTACCAACACCAGGTTGACCATTGAACAAGCTCCAAAAATCTCTTTATAAAAAAAAAATGTTTTTTCATGAGATAATGTAAAAGTTAAAGAGCAAAGTTTCATAATTGAACATATGAGTACATCAAAAAAATACACTTTAAATTATGGTTATTACCTTATATGTGTTAATTTGTGACATAAGGAGATTGATCTTTGCTAGGACGTCGAGAGTTTGATCTGGGAGTTACCTTATTACATTCAATTGCATATGCATGTGTTGTTAGCAAGTATTCCATCATTATCCTAGTTCTAATTTATGAACTTTTGTTTCTATATTCAAAGTTCTAAAGAAAATTTTTATGTCTTTAGTTTTGGATGCACAATTAGACTAGGGTGTAATTACCAATATTAGTGGTCAACCACCTAATTTAATGTAATATCCCTTTTGATTTTGGACATATTAATGTGATAACACTAAGGACATGATAATTTTATCACATGGATCTAAGGAAAAAATAGTAGTAAGGAAGTTCTTTGTTGGATTTGTGCAAATTAGAATTATTATAAGAAATGTCCATTGAAGATGAGGGTCAATGTTATGGAGTAATAAATCCAACCATCAGTTGGTGTGTTGCAAATCTTGGGTGCTTTAGTTGGAAATATGTCTAAGGCAAGCAAAGAGTAGAACTATAAAAATATCAATTTTGTTCAAGACAAGAGTAGAACTATACAAATATTAGTTTTGTTCAAGCCAAGAGTAGAACTATACAAATATTAGTTTTGTTCAATCCAAGTTGAAGAATAAGTTAGTTATGGTGATGGTTAACAATAGTGCAACCTAGATTTTTATGTAGGAAGTAGTGGTTGTTAAACTCAATGTGCAGTTGAAATTGGTATAGTCTTTTTTCAAGGAAGTAAGATATAGTAGTTAGTTGACAGAGACATGTAGTATTTAGTTATTTTTTATTCCTTGAGGAGGAATTGGCCAAGAGTCCCTGAAATGGTTTGGGATGCGACTTGCAACTAGGAAAAAAAAAAAACTGAGACTCAGATTGAGGAACTGTTGACTTCGATGGATTACTAGGATAGGATTTCAGCTATACCACCCCTCACTCCTAGGTGTCATGCCTAAGAAGTTGCTTTACTCATTGATTTCAACAACTAGAGTTTTGCTCAGTTTGAAGCAATGTAGTATTTGGATTAAGGGGTCCAATTTAAGAAACCATGCCTCAATAGAGGAAGGATAATTTGGTCACCTATTCCATGCCTAAAAAACCTTGCAACATCTCACAGAACTCAAAAATGTTTCTCTGTTAGTCTTTTATGTCCTGGGGGGGAATTGGTCAAGAGTCCCCGAAATGGTTTGGGATGTGAATTGCAACTAGGCATAAAAAGAAAACAGAGACTCGGATTGAGGAACCTTCATCTCTCTTGGATTCCTAGCATAGGATTTTAGCTAGATCATCCCTCACTCCTAGTTCCAACCCCTCGGAAGTTGTTTTTTTTATCAATTTCGATAACTAGTTCTTTTCTCAGTAAGAAGCAATGAAACATTTGGATTTAGGGGTCCAATTTATGAAACCATGCCTCGGGAGAGGATGGAAAATGTGGTCACCTAGTCCATGCCTAAAAAAGCATGCAACATCTCATGGAACTCAAAAATGTTGCTCTGTTAGGCTTTTATGCCATGAGGAGGAATTGGCCAAGAGTCCCCGAAATGGTTTGGGATGCGACATGCAACTAGGAATAAAATGAAAATCAAGACTTGGATTGAGGAACCATTGACTCCGATGGATTCCTAGGATAGGATTTTAGCTAGAGCACCCCTCACTCTAGGTTCCATGCCTCAGAAGTTGCTTTACTCATTGATTTCGAGAACTAGTGTTTTGCTCAGTTTGAAGCAAATGAACATTTGGATTAAGGGGTCCGATTTATGAAACCATGCCTCGGGAGTGGATGGAAAATATAGTCACCTATTCCAGGCCCAAAAAATCTTGAAGCATCTCATGGAACTCAAAAATGTTGCTCCGTTAGGTTTTTATGCCCTGAGGAGCAATTGGCCAAGAGTCCTTAAAATGGTTTGGGATGCGACTTGCAACTGGGAATATAATGAATATCAAGAATCAAATTAATAAACCATCGACTCTAATGGATTACTGGGATAGGATTTCATCTAGAGAACCCCTCACTCATAGGTGCCATGCCTCAAAAATTGCTTTAATCATTGATTTCGAGAACTAATTGTTTGCTCAGTTTGAAACAAGGCAACATTTGGATTAAGGGGCCAATTTACGAAACCATGCCTTGGGAGTGTATGGATAATTGTTTCACCTATTCCATGCTTAAAAAATATTGCAACATCTCACGAAACTCAAAAAAAATTCTCTGTTAGTCTTTTATTCCTTTAGTTGGAATTGGCCAAGAGTCCCCGAAATGGTTTGGGATGCGACTTGCAACTGGGCATAAAACAAAAACCGAGAGTCAGATTGAGGAACTGTCATCTCTGTTGGATTCCTGACATAGGATTTTAGCTAGAGCACCACTCACTCTCGGTTCCAACTGTAATGTCGCCAACCATCACTAGGTCGGGAAATGCTACTAACACAACCTTAACTTTGCCTTAACTTCTCTGATATGAATTTGTAACGTACACGACCATCCACAGGCCGGGTAAAGCTACTATGTGAAACATTTTCATATATATATATATATAACATATGAATTTAATGAAATTAAATGACTTAATCACAATACACATGGAATTACCGCTACCATACAGAATCAATGTAATTGACAGTAAGTCCACATATGCAACAGAAAACATGATACCATTCAAGCATCACAAATATGCATAATATATAAATTAAGCATAGAAATGATACTTATCTTTTCAACTGGAGTAAAATCATCAACTACGTGCAAACCTTCCATGAACCTGCCAACCATAGACCACGACGCTCATCACGCTCAGTAGTGGGTCACCCTCGAGCTGAGACTAAGCTCCACCCAGGGCAAGGGAATAATAGACTCGACTGAGATTACATGAAACTGCACAGTGCAACTGGAAGGATTCTCTCCAGGAGCCTTCTTATGCCCACTACTCAAGGAATCTCATTCCCCACATGCCTATTCCACTCCAAGAATATGCACCTTCATTGTTTCACAATCCATCGACTGCTCCACTTCCCTCTCAGGATCTCGGCAACAGGTCAAATCAGGAATTCTCATATTTTTGTAGCTAGTGCTAGACTCTCTTTAGGAGAAAACCACTTCCCAACAAAATCTCTCACCTAGGAAGAGCTGCTCATAGGCCTGAAAACCTGCCTCTTCAACCACGGGCCTGAAAACCCGCTTTTTCAACCACTTTCGACTCAGTTCCAGCAAGGTACGGGTGATAGCATCAAAAATAGGGAAATGGTTATGAACACCCAAAATGGTAACAGTCGAACCCTAATACACAACATGGCTCAGGTAATATACAGGATGTGTCAGGATTCACAGTAAAAACAACACAGGTCAGCTTCATGGTTTCCTGGTTCCAAAGATGCGTGAGGGTGCAAAGGTCAACAACGACGATCCTACGAGTTAGGCAAGGATGGCCAGAATGGGAATCCCCCCCCAACATGAGCTGACACTTTATCTTTTAACTGCATGTGCCCAAGTCAACACTTGTCTTCCTGGAGCTGCATGTGCTCCATTTTGCATTCGTTCCCTTTCCCAGGAACTTAGGATAACTGGTTTTATTTTTCCCCCACTTTAATACTTTCACACAACTTTGGGAATAATAATAAATTATTATTCCCAATGACTTAGGCCCCTAAGATTATCCCCTCTTTCCAACCTTTCAGCCCCCTCCCTTACCCAACATTATGGAAGCTTAGTCCCCCGTCACTCTTTCTTCGTGGTCGGTCTGCATGCAATGTTGTTTATATTTTATTAATGATCTTCATAATTACATATACAAAATTGGGCTCCTAGCCTTTAACACCTAGGCTCTCTGACCTAGTAAAAACATAAGCCCAACAACTTATCAACACTCATCTTACCAGCCTACAAAACATGTTTACATTTCATAATATAACTAGCGCACGTCCTTGGGGTATTATAATCCCCTCCCCTTATTTTTGCATTGTCCTTAGTGCAACTCTTTACACAACATCAGCAATATTTTCAAAATCTTCAAAAAGATGCGGGTATTATGCCTGCATAGCATCTTCATTCTCCCATGTCATGTCCTTAGGACCATACTAGGTCCACTGGACTTTTACAAGCCCTATGGCTTGATTCCAGAGTTATTTTCCCTTCCAGTCCAATATGTGCACCGGAGGCACCAACAAGACTTGCTCCACATGAATCACATTCAAATCAATCACATGATTAGGATCAAGTATATATTTCTTAAGCAATGAAATATGAAACACATTATGTACAGACATGGATACAGTCAATGAAATCATATATGCTACTGGCCCGATCCTTTCTAGGATTTCAAATGTCCCACAAAACCTAGCTTCCAACTTCGAACAATTTCCCAGCTTCATGGAACTTCTATTGAATTTCACTTTCAAGAAAACATGATCACCCACTTTAAAATCTCTGTGGGTTTTGTTCTTATCAGCATAACGTTTCTATTTGTCTTGGGCAACTTTCAAATTCTGTTGAATCTTCATCATTTGTTCTTCCATTTCCTTGAGCAACTCTGGCCCAACTACTTCTCTATGAGCTGGGTTATCCCAGCTTACTGGGGTGTTGCACTTTCTGCCATAAAGTGCTTCAAATGGGCTCATATTCAATGATGCTTGATACCCATTGTTGTAGGAAAATTCTACCAAGTGTAGGTAGTCTTCCCATTTAGATGGTTTGTCCATCACATACATCCTTAGCATATCTTCTATCACTTTTTTCACCCTCTTTGTCTGCCCATCAAACTCGAGATGATAAGCAGTGCTGAAGTTCATATTCATTCTGAACCCTTTGAATAACCCTTTCCAGAATTTTGAGGTAAATTTCGGGTCTCTGTCAAACACAATTGTCTTGGGAATACTGTGCAATCATGTTATTTCCCTTATAAAGATATCGGCAACATTATCTTCCTTGTGAGTAGTCTTTAATGGAATAAAATGGGCAACTTTCATAATCTTGTCCACCACCACCATGATGGAATCATGTTTCTTGCTGGTTCTAGGCAATCTTGTGATGAAGTCCATTATCACCACTTCCCACTTCCACTCAGGAATGGGTAAAGGCTGTAGAAACCCTGTTGGGTGCCTATGTTAAGCTTTAACCTTCTAACACTCCATACATCTGGCGATGTATTCTGCAATTTCCTTCTTCATACCTTGCCAAAAGTAATGGATGTTGACTGCTGCCACAGTTTTCTGATATCCAGGGTGCCCAACATAAGGCACATTATGCATTTCTTTCGAAATCATAATTTTCAATTCCTCGAAATTAGGTACATAAACTCTATTTTTGTACAAGAGTGTTCCATCAGCTCCCAATTTATAATATTCCACTTTCTGTAGCAACTTACCTTGTTGTAGCTTTGCCACCAATTCCAAGTACTGCAAATCTGCATTTGCATCTTCCCAAATTCTTCCTTTAATATCAGCTTCATACACGCTAATGGTCATAGCATGTAGTTCATGCACTCTCCTACTAATTGCATCAGCCACTTTGTTTTCATTTCCTTTTATATCCTTGATATCAAAATCATACTCACAAAGGAATTCCAACCATCTACTCTGCCTAGCATTCAAGGTTGGTTGATCAAATAGATACTTCAGACTATGATGGTCTGTCCTAAGTTCAAACTTCTTTCCCATGAGGTAATGTCTCCATTTCTTTAGAGTGTGCACTATGGTTGCCAACTCCAAATCATGATTTGCGTATTTATTTTCATGCTCTTTCAATTTCCTGGACTCATAACATATTAAAAATATGTTCGGGCTGAGGACTCCTCCAGTCCTTCTTTGCATGCATCTGTGTAAACCATGAAATCCACATTTGGATCTGCAATCCTCAGGATTCGAACACTGGTTAACAATTTCTTCAATCTCTGGAAGCTTCTCTCACACTCATCTATCCATTGAAATTTATTCTCCTTCCTCTGCAAGGAAGTGATAGGGTGAGTTATCCTTGACAACCCTGCAATGAACCTTTTGTAATAGATAGCTAGACCCATAAAGGATCTGAATTCTACCACATTCTTTGGCACTGACCACTCACTAATGGCTTCTATATTCTCAGGATCCACAAATATCCCATCTCTTGAAATGATATGCCCCAAATAATGGATCTGCTTTTGATAGAATGAGCACTTGCTCAATTTGGAATGCAGTTGGTGCTCTCTTAAAACTTGCAACACCGTCTACAGATGTTGTTCATGCTCTTCCTACAAATTGGAATACACCAAGATGTCATCCAAAAAGACTATGACAAACTTGTCTAGATATTCCATGAACACACCATTCATTAGGCACATAAAAACAACAGGTGCATTTGACAACCCAAATGGCACCACTGTGAATTCATAATGACCATACCTTGTTCTGAAGGTGGTCTTGCTGATGTATTCATCCTTTATTCTTACCTGGTGATACCCTGACCTAAGATCTATTTTTGAAAATATCTTGGCATCCTTCAACTGATCAAAGAGATCGTCGATCCTTGGCATAGGATACTTGTTCTTTACAGTCACTTTGTTCAACTGTCTGAAATCAATGCACAATATCAATGTCCCATCCTTCTTCTTCAAAAATAGGATAGGGGCTCCCCAAGGTGACACACTTGGGTGTATATACCCCTTCTTCAGAAGTTCTTCAAGATGCAATTACAGTTCTTTCAGCTTTGGTGTACTCATTCTGTAAGGATTTTTTGACATTGGAGCTGCTCCAGGCATCAGGTTTATAGAGAAGTCAATATCTCTCTTCGGGGATAGTCCTGGTACCTCCTGGAATACATCTTCAAAATATTTTAATACAACATGGTCTTCAACCTTTGACACCGTATCCTTAGGTGCTTCCTCCATATGGGCTGCAAATATTTGACAGCCTTTCCTATAGCACTTCTTCAGCTGCATTGATGAGATTTCTCTAATAGTAACTACTCTGGGAATTCCTTGGACTTTCCTTGGGTTTCCTTCCTCATCCAGGCAAGTGAATTCCTTTTTACGACAATATAATATGGCATGGTGTTGATCCAACAAATCCATCCCAATTAGATAGTCACAGGAACCCAGAGGTAAGATGTTCAATTCAGCCCTTGTGCTCATTCCATTCATGTCCACTAGATAGGACTTAACCAACTCAATAATTCTTCTCCTCGCTCTTGTAGCTAGCTGTACTAACCAATATTTTCCATTCTTTCTTCTTGGCAATTGAAAAATTCCCACCATTTTAGGATCTATATAACTGTGACTAGCCCCTGAATCAATTAAAATAGTAAAGGCATGGTTATTGATCATACTTTCAAATTCAATCATGTGTTATTGAAATTCAACTTGCTTCTTGTCCAGGGTGGCATAGATCCTTGGTACTCTACTGCCCCTGTCCTCCACTATTTCTACCTATTGAACATTGTGGACAATTCTCATTTTGTCACTTTTGTGGGGACAAAATCTGTACTTGTGGTTTCCCTGACAGCCCCAACACTGAATGGGCGTCTACCTTGGCCTTTGTCCCCCTACGTAAGCCATTCTATGATCTCTAAAAGAGGGTTTTCCTTGAGGAATGTTTCTAAAAAAGGGAGGTTTGTTTCCCTTCTACCTCTGCTCTTTCTTGAACTTCTTCTGGTCATCCCAAGCCTTCCAAAAAGTGGGATTTTCTCTTTGTTGTTCATATAATCATTTTTCTATCCTTATCATTTCTTCCATAGTCTTAAGGTCATCATACTGGATCTTGTCACTGATGGAAGGTGGAAGACCACTCAGATACCTTTGAATTTTGACAGTCTCATCTTTGATGAATGAAACATGCTTCAACAATTCCAAAAAGCTTCACTCGTATTCATCAATGGACATGCTGGCCAACTTGAGTTCAAAGAATTCTTTCATCTTTCTATCATAGTATCTTTTAGTCAAGTATTTGTTTTCGAAATAATTCTTGAATTCTTTCCAAGTAACATCATTATATTTAATGTGTTGCACCTTCACAAGTTGATCCCACCACATGAATGCTTTTCCTTTCAGTTGATACATCACAATTCTTCCTTCTCCATGATAAGAATAGTTCTGTAGTTGGAATTATTTTCTCATGCCTAGTTTCCATGTCTCGTCATCTTCCTCATTCTTATGTTCTCCATAAAACGTAGGAGGATTAATCTTGTTCATTTCACCCTTCAGTTCATCCACTCTCGATCTCCTGTTTTTTCTGGTAGGAGATGGGCTTATACTACTGTGTGCTCTCCTCTCAGAGTGCTTCAGGGAGTGATTATGATGCCTACTAACGCTTCTTGATTTACTAGAGTCACTCTCCTTATCCAATTTCATTTCTATCTTTTTTAAGCTTCGCATAAACTTTAAGTTGAATTCTCCTTGTTGATTCCTAGCTTTCATGAGCTTTTTGTTATCTTCTCGGTGAATCTAAACATCCTTCTGCAATATATCAATGATTTTCATCATGTTCCCTTCCTTATCTATCTCTTCTCCATGCCCATTGGATTTCGATCCCTCAACTCCCAAATGGACATCCATTCCTCTTGCTTCATTCTCTAAGATGGAAGCATTATGTGCCTCCTCCATTTCTTTGCACTTAGTGGCAATTCGCTTTGGCTATGACTTTCATTGACTCTGCAAACATAGCGTGCAGTCAACCAAAATTTGTCAAGCCATCAATCCTTAACAAATCCACAACACTCATAAACCAATACGATTCAAGAAAATGATTCAAATTTCATTCTCTGTGATTCTCGCTTAACAAGAATCTCGCAGATCTCTTCTTTTTGAGTTCGACTCTTTTATGTTAACAATTTTTAGGCACTAGCCCCTTTTTTTCTTAGCCCCCAACCCACATGATCATGGGCCATGACCAAGCACTAGGTCAAAAGGTGCTTACTCGGGCCTTCGGCTTTCGAAAATTTTCAAAGCACCCCCCATCAATCTCTCGGCGTTCAAATTACCGAACTTGCGATGTAGGATGGATCAATGGTCCATGTCTACCCAACATCCAATAGCTCACACTCGTTGTGGAACTTCTATCATCAAATCTTTGGGACTTCAGAGCTTCGAGACTTCGGGACTTTGGATCTCGGAAGCTTTCCTGCTTGCTTCCCTTTCAATCTTTCGAATTCTGAAATTATGCACTTCTTACCTCTAGGTCCACGTAGTACAAATGTCACCAAACCAGGTGGTGGCACATGGCATGTCTACGAAGGTTCACGTCACCCTTGGTGATGTCGTCTAACCCCACCACATCTACATTTATCTTTGGAACTTCAAGCTTCGGAGGTTTGTGCATCAGCATATCCCACTTCTTCCGATAGTCGAACTCTGAAATTACGATCTTCTCTTCTGCTTGATCCAACGGTCAAGCTCTTTTCCTCCGATCTACAGTGTAGATCTTTCCTGGGACTTCAAAGTTTTGGGTTTCGACCTTCCTCTTATATTTGCATCCAGCTTCACCAACATCGCAAATTTCGAAGGAATTCTAGGATAACCCTCCTTCACCTTCTCCAGATCTAATGATTGTAAAGGATTTCCCCTCCTTCGAACAAATCCTATGGTCCCAACACCACCAATGTTGTGAATTCTCTCCCTTTGTCCAAATACCACGTCTGCCACATATTTATAATACCGCTACCCCTCCTGAGCTTCATAACATGGACAAAGTATCCTATTGGCACTTAGGAACGTTCTGAGGTTCGAAATTGGTTCCTCCAGACACAATTTCCACTTGGAACCTTGGGTCCACAAACCACTTATGCAACCCATCCAGGTTCGGCGTTGAAACCTTGGCTCTGAAATCGAATTTTTCCTACTTCGACAACAATTCTTTCTGAAACTTTTGTTTTAATTTCCACTAGCATGGACTATCCAGGCTCAATGTTGAAAACCTTGCCTCTGATACCAAATTGTAACATCCCTAGCCATCACCAGGTCGGGAAACGCTACCAACACAACCTTAAATTTTACTTAACTGCTCTGATACCAATTTGTAGCGTCCATGGCCATCCACAGGCCAGGCAATGCTACTACGTGAAAAATTTTCATATATATATAACATATGCATTTAATGAAATTAAATGACTTAATCACAATAAACACAGAATTACCGCTACCATACAAAATCAATGTAATTGACAGTAAATTCAAATACGTAACAGAAAACATGATAACATTCAAGCATCACAAACATGCATAATATATAAATTAATCACATAAATCATACTTATATTTTCAATTGGAGTAAAACCACCAACTACGTGTAGACCTTCCATGAACCATAGATCACGTTTCTCATCACGCTCAGCAGTGGGTCACCCCCGAGATATGACTAAGCTCCACCTAGGGTAAGGGAATCCTAGACTAGGCTGAGGTTACACGAAACTTCATAGTGCAACTAGAAGGATTATCTCCAGGAGCCTTCTTATGCCCACTACTCACGGACTCTCATTCCCTACATGCTTGTTCCACCCCAGGAATATGTACCTTCACTATTCCATAGTCCATCGACTGCTCCACTTCCCTCTCAGGTTCTCGGAAATAGGTCAGATCAGAAATTCTCAGATATTTGTAGCTAGTGCTAGACTCTCCCTAGGAGTAAACCACTTCCCAGCAAACTCTCTCACCTGGGGAGAGCTTCTCATAGGCCTGACAACCTTCCTCTTCAACCACGAGCCTGACAACCCGCTTCTTCAACCACTTTAGACTTATTTCCAGCAAGGTACGGGTGACATCAACAACAACAGGGAAATGGTTATGAACACCCAAAATGGTAACAATCGAACCCTAAGACACAACACGAATTAGGTAATATACAGGATGTGTCAGGCTTCACAGTGAAAACAACATAGGTTGGCTTCATAGTTTCCTAGTTCCAGAGATGCGTGAGGGTGCAGAGGTCGACGACGGAGATCCTATGAGTCAAGCGAGGATGGACAGAATGAGAAGCCCCCCCCAACATGAGTTGATGCTTCATCTTTTAACGCCATGCACCTAGGTTGACACTTGTCTTCCTGGAGCTGCATGCGCTCCATTTTGCATTTGCTCCCTTTCCCAGGAACTTAGGATAATTGGGTTTAATTTTCCCCCACTTTAATACTTTCACACAACTTTTGGAATAATAATAAATTATTATTCCCATGGACTTAAGCCCCTAAGCTTATCCCCTCTTTCCAACCTTTCAACCCCCCTCCCTTACCTATCCTTGTGGAAGTTTAATCCCCCATCACTCTTTCTTTGTGGTCGGTCTGTACCCATCAATGTTTATATTTTATTAATGATCTACATAATTACATATACAAAATCAGGCTCCTGGCCTTTAACACCTAGGCTCTCTGGCCTAGTAAACACATAATCCCACCGTCTTATCAACACTCATCTCACCATCCTACAAAACATGTTTACATTTCATAATATAACTGGGGCACGTCCTTGGGGTATTACACCAACCCCTCGTAATTTGTTTTTTTCATCGATTTCGATAACTAGTGCTTTGCTCAGTAAGAAGCAATGCAACATTTTTATTTAAGGGTCCAATTCATGAAATCATGCCATGGGAGAAGATGGACAATGTAGTCACCTAGTCCACATCTAAACAATCATTCAAAATCTCATGGAGATCAAAAATGTTGCTCTGTTAGGCTTTTATGCCACGAGGATGAATTGCCAAGTGTCCCCAAAATGGTTTGGGATGCAACTTGAAACTAAGCATAAAACCAAAACCGAGACTTGAATTGAGAAACTGTAGACTCTGATGGATTCCCGACATAGTGTTAGCAACAATTGTGGTATCGGATCCCAGAGGTACACAGGTTTGTTGGATTGTGCAATAAGTGCCCAAGCGCAGCACACAAAAGAAATCTGTTTCGGGCCCAAGTCAAGTGAGCAGGCAAAGTGTCGTCGATATCATCCAAGATCGACGATCTCGCGAACTTGGGAGTTCGCAGGTTGAAAACCCAAGCATTGGGCATCTCAATTCATGAGGATGCAAGAAGTGATATCCTGATAGCTGGAGGTAGTGGGGGCCATAGCAGAATCGGCGAGTGGAATACAGGTGGCACGAAGCCTCGAAACCTCGCCGCGAGAAGTCTTGAAGTATTGGTGTTAGGATTCACAAGACGCGAAGTAGCGAGAGCATTCGGACCCGGGCCCACGATGGTATCAGGTGAGTTCAAAGCTATCAGATCTCTAAGGGACACATGGTGCGCGATTAGGCTCCTCGCCTCCTCACCCCTCGCAAATTTTAAGCTGAAGGATTAACTCCTCCCAGCCCCGAGTCGCGAAGTGCCGAAAGAGTCCAGAACCTGGGCCCACAGCTTTTCCAAGAAGATCTCAGCTGTCTATTTGAAGTGGACATGTGGTGTGTGATTAGGCTCCTCGCCTCCTCGCCCCCCGCAACTTTGAACCTGAAGGATTAACTCCTCCCAGCCAGGAGTCGCGAAGTGCCGAAGGTATCCAGAGCCTGGGCCCACAGCTTTGCCGAGAAGATCTTAGCCGTCTATTTGAAGCGGACACGTGGTGCGCGATTAGGCTCCTCGCCTCCTCGCCCCCCGCAACTTTGAAGCTGAAGGATTAACTCCTCCCATCCACGAGTCACGAAACGGAGAAAGCGCATTTGAAGAAAGGTATAGGGTCACAGCCCGTGGTCACTTGGGGGGTGATAGAAAGAACTGCGAAAAGAACCGGAGCACCGAGTTTGGCTACAGAAGGGATCACTGTGTTCTCCAGATGCCAGTTCAGCTAGACCTCGATATTGTTTCTCGCTCATAGTAAATGAAGGTAAGGAGGGGTAGTTGAAACCTCTCCTCAGTCATTAAGTGTGAAGTATGGAGGGCCTGGCAAATGGTCTGCTCGAGAGGGTCCTATGTACCCATTTTTCAGAGAAGCCATGCTGAGTTCTCGACCAGCCAGAGGAGGCCTGCACACACTAGCTCAGCATCTACTGGCCCAGCTACTTCCCCTGCAGGAGCCATGCGCAGTTAAGGAGGCGTCTGACAGAGAAAGCTCGTTCGACTTTGGCTGAAGGGACACCAAGATTCAGATGGTCACTCGCGCCTCTGTGAGGAAATTTTCTCTAAGTATATAAACTCAGTCTTTGTAATTTGTAAGGGCATCGATGGTTGAGCTGAGCTCCCGGTTTTAAATTTTTAATGAAGCATTGTTACTCTGGTTATGTATGAACTGTTGAGACTTCTTGCCTTATGAATGCCAGTTTCTTTCATGTCTTTGTTTACATTGTGTTAGAGCATCTCAGAATTGGAGGATCCAGTCGAGCTGTAGCTATTATAGGATGATGTTGTAATGGATCACTGTAATAGTTGCGCTGTCTCTAATCAGCTCCTGTGATTTTCCCAATGCTGAGTGACTTGGAATTGGAGGATCCAGTCAAGTCCCCTTTCAGTTTCTTAAGACCCTGAACCAAGAGGATCTTGCATTCAAAGTCTTTCTTCTGCAGACTGTCAAAAGCCTGTTGCCTAGAGCTATTTGTTCACCTTTCTTACCAAGTCTTCCACCTGTTCATCTTTTAATCAACCCACTAGCTGAAGTTAGGATTCCAGGCCTCCTTTGTTCTTTACATACCAGACCCAGTCCCTGAGTTAGAATGATATTTCCTTGAGTCTTTACCTCCATTTGATCATCCTTTTAAACAAATCATGACATTAAATTGATGGGTGTCGGGCTCTGTTCCTGCAAGCAATCCAAGAGTGACTTCTGACGCTAACATTTCTGTTAGGCTCCATGGGGGATAGAGTCATCCCTGTGATGCTCTAAGGACTCATTTTTCAGTTCCAGTGCCTCATTGTTGGGCTATGGAGTCATTATTAGGCCGCAAAAATAAAAACAAAAATGAACTAAAAACAAACAAGACAATATTTACAAATAAAGGAGCCATCTGAGGCTCAGACAAAACATTTCTTCAGGAAATGCCCATTCACTGGGCTGCTGAAAACTTCTTCACCTTCCAAATCTCGCAACCTGTATGTGTTATTTGAGAAAGTCTCGGAGATTCTGAAAGGCCCAATGCACAGGGCTTCAAATTTGTTATGTTTGCCCTTATCTTGTTTAGGAGCATCCCACTTCAACACCAGGTCTCCTATCTGAAGCCACCCCTTCTTGGCCTTCTTATTGAAGACCTACTTGATCCTTTGCTGATGGTCCTAAATCCTATCCACTGTCTACTCTCTAGCCTGCTGGACCTAAACTAGCTGATGAATCCTTCTGATCATGTCATTTGGCTCTTCTTGATAATCCTGGAAGAATTTCGCTACGGGAATGGCCAGCTGAGAAGGGAAGACAGCTTCGGCTCCATAGACTAACTAGAAAGGGGAGAGGCCTATAGATCTCTTCATAGTCACCTGATCATCCCATAGGGCGAATTTCAGCTTTGAATTCCAAGCCCTTTTGTTGTCTTCCAACAACCTTTTGATGATCCTTATCAGGCTTTTGTTGGAGGATTCCGCTAGACCGTTTCCCTGTGGATAATATGGGGTGGAGTGAATCAATTTGATCCCGAACTGTTCACAGAACTTGGCTAGTGGTTCAGACCCGAAAGCAGCTGCATTATCAGTGACAATATTATTTGGGCAGCCGAACCTTGTGATGAGGTCCTCCAAGAATCCAATGATTACCTTGTGGGAAGCACTCCTGGTGGGGATAGCTTCAATCCACTTGGTAAAGAAATCTGTAGCAGTCAGGATCCACCTGTGCTGCCCACTGGAGGCAGGGTGAATTTCTCCAATGAAATCTAGGCCCCACTGCTGAAAAGGCCCTAAAACCACCACTGGATTTAACAGCAGATACCTGAGCTGCTGCTTTCCTACAAATTTTTTACACTTGATGCAGGCTATGACCCTTTTGCAGACATCGGTGAACACAGTAGGCCAGTAGTATCCAGCCCTGAGGATTTTGTGGGCTGTGGCTCTCCATAAATGGTGCCCTCCACACAGGCTGCTGTGAAATTCAGCCACGATCATCTCAGACTCTCGTGGACTCATGCATTTTAAAAGAACCCCCAGGGGGTCTTTCCAATATAACACTTGATCGATCAGGCAGTACCTGACTACTTTGAGCTTTAGAGCTCTTGCTTTGCTTCTTTGTAGGCCATCTGGAGGTTGCAGCTCCTGCAGAAAGTATATGACATCCTTATACCAAGGACATTGAGCCAATGGGGGCTCCCTTTGATTGTCTATATCAAACAGTTACTTCTGCTGGATATCCGAGCATTCATTGATGAAACTTATCCCCAGTGCCTGGCAGTTTGCTTTAGCCAACAGCTTGGCTAAACCTTTCCCTTTGATCAATTTGGTGGGCCTTATTTCCAGGTCGAATTCCAGGATTTTGGATATCCATTTTCTCCTTCTCCCGTCTATGTCAGGCTGAATAAGAATGTCTTTAACAGCAACCGAGGGGACATAGGCGATGATCTTTGACTGTAGTATGTAGGCTCTAAAAGCTTTGAGAGATTTTACTAGAGCATAAGCCTGCTTCTCCATAGTGTCATACCTGACTTCAGCATTCCTCAACGCTCGACTGAAATAAGCAATAGGATGCTCTAGCCCACTGTCATTTGCCTGTAATAGAACAGCAGCCACTATGTCAGGTGAGGAAAAGGAGAAAATAAGGAAATCCTTTGGGTAGTCGGGACTGATAAGCATAGGAGCTTCAGTCAGGGCCTTCTTGATTTGTTCAAAGGAATTCCATGATTGAAGGGTCCACCTTACTTCATTCTTTTTCTTTAACATGGTTGTTATAAGCTTTACCCCCTCATCAAAGTTAGGCACAAACCTCCTCAAAAAATTAATTTTACCGAGGAAAGATTGGACCTCCTTCTTGGACCTCGGGATTGATAAGGCTTGTATCACGTCAACTCTGCTGGGGTCGATTCTGACTCCTTCTGTCGATACTATGTGGCCTAGTAACTTTCCCTCCTACATGGAGAATAAAGATTTCTTCGGGTTTAATGAAATGCCAAACCTTCTGCATTTTAGGAAAACTTTCCTAAGATGACAACAGTGCTCTTTATCAGATTTTGAAAACACTGTAATTTCATCCAGATAAATGACCACGAATTTATCCTTTTCCCCGATGAAATCTATATCCATGGTGCGCTGGAATGTTGCCCCTGCATTCATTAATCCAAATGGCATCTTGGCATACATGAATGTGCCCCACGGAGTGGTGAACGTTGTCTTTTCCCTGTCCTCAGGAAGAACGGAGACTTGATTGTAGCAAGAGAATCCATCAATCATGGACATCCTGGAAGCTCCTGCTACCCTCTGCAGTATATGTTCCATCTTTGGTAGGGGGTAATTATCCTTTCGTGAGCTCCTGTTCAGGTTTCTGAAGTCTACACAGAGTCAGATCTCTCCATTCTTTTTCCTTACTAGCACCAAGTTGGCCACCCACTATGAATATCTCAGTGGTACAATGATCTGAGCTTGAAGCAGCTTCTTTACTTCCCTCTCCATGATAGGCAGCAGCATGGGATTGATCTGTCTCAGCTTCTGCCTGAATGGCTTTGCCTCCTCCTTCAATGGAATTGTATGCTCGATGACAGAGGTGTCATAGGTTCTGAGGTCTTCGTAGGTCTAGGCAAACACATCAACAAATTCCCTCAAAAGTCCAACGTATTCAGACCTCTGCTCCTTTGTCAGACTTCTGGACAATTTGACATACTTGGATTCGCCCTTGGTCCCAATGTCGCACTGAATAGTACCAACGTCCTCCTCTGATACTTTTCCCTTTAACGATACATCATTTCCATAAAAATTCCTTTCCAAAGGAACCAGTCCTCTGGGAATGTGGTTGCTGGGCAGTTGTACAATGTCACGCCTTGCAATATTATTCAAAAAATTACCCCCCTCGAGCTCTTCCTCTGAGACGGCGTCTTGGTCAATGTGCATTTCTGAAAATTCCTCGACAGTCTCCAAGAACCTCTTGACCTTGCGATCATCCTCGAATACCTTCCAATGTTTGACGTTGTCAGGTATGGAGGGAATGTATTTTACCTCTACATCATATCTGAATTTGGGCGGCAAGGGTACTTTGAGATTGCTAACCGATGTAGCCAAGGAATCCGCCAAGGTGTTCTCCTCTCTTGGGATGAAAGAAATATTAAACGCTGAGAAGAAACTGTCAATAAGGTCCCAAACCTCATTCCTGTAACTCTTGAGTCAAGGATGCTTAGCCTGATAAGCGTTCTTGACCTGCTGGACCACCAACTCTGCATCGTCGAACACTACTACTTCCTGAATTCCCATTTCCCTCGTAGCTCTTAATCCAAGAACAAGAGCCTCATACTCTGCCACATTGTTGGTAGCTTCAAATTCTAATTTGTATGACAGAGATATGGTTTCATGAGCAGGTGACACAAAAACCACCCCAACTTCAGCGCCTTCCCTGGAGGAGACTCCATCAAAGAACAGTTTCCAGACGGGGGTGATGGAGGGAGGAAGTTTGGGGGAACTGGTGGGCTGCTTTCTAAGTTTAAGAGGAGGTTCAGGAGAATTGGTGAGTTGTAGCACATTCGAGCCTAAATCAGTGTCCAAGGCAAAGATGGGATGGTTGGTATGGTTGGTTTCATCACTGATTATGTAGGCCAGTTGGGCTTCCCTCTACAGTCTTCTATGCTCCCCTCCGAACACTGGGATGGTAGCGTACGTTAGGTCCATCTGCAAGGTCCCTCTCAGTATTTTTATCCAAGATCTTGACAACAACATACCGAACTTGAGGGGGACATCAACTACTACAATATCCATGACCACACTCTTCATGGGCAATTGAAACAAGGTCACAACCAGGTCTTTGATCACTCCAAGACACTGAACTCTCCTGGATTCAAAGGAATAGAGGTCATGATAGGCTCGGGTAACTTCTAGTCCTAACTCTTCCATGACAGTTTTGGGCATGAGGTTGTGAGAGGCCCCCGAGTCCATCAAGCAGTTGTGTAGTACCTTGTCATGTATGCTCAAGGAGGTGTAGAAGGGAGGGGATGAGTCATCTCTGTCTTCTACCATGGGACCTAGGACGACAACTAGCTTTTCATCTTGGAGGTTTATGGAGTCTGTAGGAAGGCATGAGGCTTCAGACTGTAAAAGTTTAGAGAATCACTTTTTGAATTCATCATGTTTAATTAGCTCAGTGAGGGGCACAGGGATTCTGATATTTTGAATTTCATGCTCGAAGTTAAAAGAGGATGAGATATTTGGGCTTTCTCTTATTTCAGGAACATGACTCTAGATAATGGGAGAGAGGGGTTGGGTTTTCTTACCTCTGTGATTGTCTGTTGCTTCTTTAGCAGGCTCCTCTGTTCTAGTGGACTACTCAGGAATATCAGGTGTTGTTGTCTTTTTGTCGAACCTTAGGTTATACCTGCCTTGGCTGCCGCTAACCTTGTCTCCCTTGCTCAATTCATTTAGTTGACTATCCATGAGAGACTCCTCGTAAGCTGTTTGAGTGAGATGAGGAAAAGGAGGAGTGTCCTCTAAGCAGTGGATTTCAGGGTCAAGCTCATCTGTTTCTCTTTCTTCCTCATCGGCCACCAAGTTGTTCTGAAAAGGGGCCTAAATCCTCTGGTCTTCTCTATCTTTGTCTCTTTGTTCCCTTGGGAAGGCCCATGGCCCATGGTTATCAGATCTCCTGAAACCTCTACCATCGACATTCTGGGGATTTCTGTACATGGGTTTCCCTTCTAACTCCCACCTTTCCATCCTAGCAGAATGTGACTTGAGTACCCTAGCTGTCTCATCTGCCTGAAGGGGCAGGGGAGAGGAACTGGATGAGGCAGCTTCAGGCCTCTGCCTGGATATGTTCCTACTAGCAGCATGCCTGAGTCGGTCAACAGCCAATATATTAGACTCTACTTCCACGGCTGCATCCTACATCTGAGCCAGAGTAGTGTCTCTTCTTTCCCTCAACAAGAGACAGAAATCTGGATCAAAGGCACTAGCATAAGTAATCTTTGCAAAGGCTTCAGAGGGTTTTATCTCAGCAGGGATTTTGTTGAACATTTTATTAAATCTCTTGGAGAAATCGGATACGGACTCTCCTTCCTTTCTCATCAAAGAACCAAACTCTATCATGTAATACATGAAGTCTTTCTTATCTCCCCACTGTCTTAAAAAGGCATTATCTAAAGCTTCGATCCCATCAATAGATCCAGGAGGCAGGGACTTAAACCATTTTCTAGCCTCTCCTTGGAGACTATGGACAAAAATCCTCATCCATACGTCTGTGTGCATGATGTTATTATCATCTGTGAAACTGTAAAAGGCTTCTAGGTGCTCTTTTGCAGTTATGTCCCCCTCACCTGTAAACCTGGGCAGCTGTTTGAGGTAACCATTTGCTGGGAGGGCATTGAGAGGCTGTGGTAGCATGAGGGGAGCATACCTAGCGGCTATAATGGCCTCCATTCAAGTCATAGGGGGATTTTCTCCTGCCATAGGGATATTAGGTGGAGGAGATCTTGGAGGATAAGGAGTTCGCAAAGGGACCACTGAGAATGAGCCTCGAATTGGAGTGGGGAACAAGAGAGGATCTAAGGAGAAGGCTAACAAGTTCGAGTCAGTAGGGGCTCCTCTTTGTGCAGGAGTAGGAAAATCTTCTGTGGTTCCGGGTCTACGCCAAGGAACAGCTCCAGAGGAGAGGGGAGTGACAAGGGTTTCTCCCCCCAATCCCAAACCAAGAGAGGAAAACTCAGCAGGAACACTCCCAAAATTTAGGAAACGGGAAACTGCATAAACAGGCCTGTCAAATAACTGAGGAGGAGAAAAAGGAGCTCCCATAGAAGGATATGGTAGATTACCTGATTCGATGATGGACCCTTCTTCTTCAGAGGCCTTTCCCTTTCTAAGCACTGCCTCTGGATCTGTTTCAGGCGTAGCTAGAGGCAGTTGTGGATGAGACCGCGTATGCCTACCTCGGAAAGCCACAATTAACATAGCAGGTTCTCCCCAGTGGAGTCGTCACAATGGAGTCGCCAGGTGAAAATTAGCAATCTTGAAAGGCTCTGATAATCCGATGCACCTTCGGATTCAGAGGCTCAATGTCGTTCTACCCAGGGAAAATCTTCAATTTCGTCCCCGACAACGGTGCCAGAAATGTTAGCGTCGGAAGTCACTCCTGGATTTTTTGCAGGAGCAGAGCCCAACATCCATCAGTTTAATGTCACGATTTGTTTAAAAGGATGATCAAATGGAGGTAAAGACTCAAGGAAATATCATTCTAACTCAGAAACTGGGTCTGGTATGTAAAGAACAAAGAAGGTCTAGAATCCTAACTTCAGCCAGTGGGTTGATTAAAATATGAACAGGTGGAAGACTTGGTAAGAAAGGTGAACAAACAGTGCTAGGCAGCAGGCTTTCAGCAGTCTGCAGAAGAAAGACTCTAAATGCAAGATCCTCTTGGTTCAGGGTCTTAAGAAACTGAAAGGGGACTTGACTGGATCCTCCAATTCCAAGTCACTCAGCGCTGGGAAAATCACAGGAACTGATTAGAGACAGTGCAACTATTACAGTGATCCATTACAACATCATCCTATAATATCTACATCTTGACTGGATCCTCCAATTCCGAGCTACTCTAACACAGTGTAAACAAAGACATGAAAGAAACTGGCATTCATAAGGCAAGAAGTCTCAACAGTTCATACATAACCAGAGCAACAATGCTTCATTAAAACTTTACAACTGGGAGCTCAGCTCAACCATCGATGCCCTTACAAATTACAAAGACTGAGTTTATATACTCAGAGAAAATTTCCTCATAGAGGCGCGGGCGACCATCTGAAGCTTGGTGTCCCTTCAGCCAAAGTTGGATGGGCTTTCTCTGTTATATGCCTCCTTAACTGCGCATGGCTCCTGCAGGGGAAGTAGCTGGGCTAGTAGATGCTGAGCTAGCATGTGCAGGCCTCCTCTGGTTGGTCGAGAACTCAGCATGGCTTCTCTGAAAAATGGGTACATAGGACCCTCTCAAGCAAACCATTCGTCAGGCCCTCCATACTTCGCACTTAATGACTGAGGAGAGGTTTCAACTACCCCTCCTTACCTTCATTTACTCCGAGCGAGAAATAGTATCGAGGTCTAGCTAAACTGGCATCTGGAGAACACATTGATCCCTTCTGTAGCCAAACCCAGTGCTTCGGCCCTTTGCGAAGTTCTTTCTATCACCCCCCAAGTGACCACGAGTTGTGACCCTATACCTTTCTTCAAAGGCGCTTTCGTCGTTTCACAACTCGCGGCTCGGAGGAGTTAATCCTTCAGCTTCAAAGTTGCGGGGGGAGAGGAGGCGAGGAGCCTAATTGCGCACCATGTGTCTACTTCAAATAGATGGTTGAGATCTTCTCGACAAAGCTGTGGGCCCAGGCTCTGGACGCCTTTGGCACTTCGCAACTCGCGGCTGGGAGGAGTTAATCCTTCAACTTCAAAGTTGTGAGGGGTGAGGAGGCGAGGAGCCTAATCGCGCACCACGTGTCCGCTTCAAATAGATGGCTGAGATCTTCTCGGCAAAGCTGTGGGCCCAGGCTCTGGATGCCTTCGGCACTTCGCGACTCGCGGCTGGGAGGAGTTAATCCTTCAGCTTCAAAGTTGCGAGGGGCGAGGAGGCGAGGAGCCTAATCGTGCACCACATGTCCCTTAGAGATCTGACGGCTTTGAACTCACCCAATACCATCGTGGGCCCAGGTCCAAATGCTCTTGCTACTTCACGTCTCGCAAATCCTAACACCAATACTTCGAGACTTCTCGTGGCGAGGTTTCGAGGCTTCGTGCCACCTGTATTCCACTCGCCGATTTTGCTATGGCCCCCACTACCTCCAGCTGTCGGAATATTGCTTCTCGCGTCCTCGTGACTTGAGACACCCAACGCTTGGGTTTTCATCTTGTGAACTCCCAAGTTCGCAAGATCACCGATCTTGGATGATGCCGACAACACTTTGCCCGCTCGCTTGACTTGGGCCCGAAACGGATTTCTTTTGTGTGCTGCGCTTGGGCACTTATCGCACAATCCAGAAGACCTGTGTACCTCTGGGATCTGATACCACAATTGTTGTTAACACATAGGATTTTAGCTATATCAGCCCTCACTCCTAGTTCCAACCCCTCAGAAGTAGTTTTTTTCATCAATTTTGATAACTAGTGCTTTGCTCAGTAAGAAGCAATGCAACATTTGGATTTAGGGGTCCAATTTATGAAACTGTGCCTCAAGAGTGGATGGAAAATATAGTCACATATTCCATGCCTAAATAATCTTGCAGCATCTTACAGAACTCAAAAATGTTGCTCCGTTAGGTTTTTATGCCTTGAGGAGCAATTGGCCAAGAGTCCCCGAAATGGTTTGGGATGCGACTTGCAACTGGGCATATAATGAAGATCGGACTTAGATTAAGGAACCATCAACTCCAATGGATTACTAAGATAGGATTTCATCTAGAGAACCCCTTACTCACGGGTTCCATGTCTTAGAAGTTGCTTTAATAATTGATTTTGAGAACTAGTGTTTTGCTCAGTTTGAAGCAGTGCAACATTTGGATTAAGGGGCCAATTTATGAAACCACACCTCGAGAGTGGATGGATAATTTTTTCACCTATTCCATGCTTAAAAAATCTTGCATCATCTCACGGAACTCAAAAATCTTGCTCCATTAGTCTTTTATGCCTTGAGCGGAAATTGGCCAAGAGTCCCAGAAATGGTTTGGGATGCGACTTGCAACTGGTAATAAAATGAAAACAGAGACTAGAATTGAGGAACCGTCATCTATTGGATTCTTGGCATAGGATTATAGCTAGATCACCCCTCACTCCTGGTTCCAGCCCCTCAAAATTTGTTTTTTTCATCGATTTCGATAACTAATGCTTTGCTTAGTAAGAAGCAATGCAACATTTGGATTTAGGGGTCCAATTTATGAAACCGTGCCTGGGGAGTGGATGGAAAATGTGATCACCTAGCCCATGCCTAAACAAACATGTATAATCTCATGGAACTCAAAAATGTTTCCTCGTTAGGCTTTTATGCCCCGAGGATGAATTTCCAAGAGTCCTCGAAATGGTTTGGGATGCGACTTGCAACTGGGCATAAAATGAAAACTGAGACTCATATTGAGGAACCGTCGACTCTGATGGATTCTTCAAATAGGATTTTAGCTAGATAACCCCTCCCTCCCAGTTCCAACCCCTTGGAAGTAGTTGTTTTCATAGATTTTGATAATTGGTTCTTTGTTCAGTAAGAATCAATGCAACATTTGGATTTAGGGGTCCAATTTATGAAGTCATGCCTCAGGAGTAGATGGAAAATATAGTCACCTATTCCACGCCCAAACAATCTTGCAGCATCTCATGGAACTCAAAAATGCTGCTCCATTAAGTTTTTATGCCTTGAGGAGCAATTGGCCAAGAGTCCCTGAAATGGTTTGGGATGCAACTTGCAACTGGACGTATAACAAATATCGAGACTCAGATTAAGGAACCTTCAACTCCGATGGATTACTAGGATATGATTTCATCTAGAGCACCCCTCACTCATGGGTGTCATGCCTCAGAAGTTTCTTTAATCATTGATTTTGAGAACTAGTGTTTTTCTCTGTTTGAAGCAATGCAACATTTGGATTAAGGGTCCAATTTATGAAACCATGCCTCGGGAGAAGATGGATAATTTTGTCACCTATTCCATGCCTAAACAATCTTGTGGCATCTCATGGAACTCAAAAATGTTTTTTCGTTAGTCTTTTATGCCCTGAGTGGGAATTGGCCAAGAGTCCCCGAAATGGTTTGGGATGTGACTTCTAACTGGGCATAAAATGAAAATCGAGACTCATATTGTGGAACTGTTGTCTCTTTTGGATTCCTAGCATAGGATTTTAGCTAGCGCACCCCTCACTCTCGGTTCCAACCCCTCAGAATTTGTTTTTTTCATCGATTTTGATAACTAGTGCTTCGCTCAATAAGAAGCAATGCAACATTTGGATTTACGGGTCCAATTTATAAAACTATGCCTCGGAAGTGGATGGACAATGTGGTCACCTAGTCCATGCCTTAAAAAGCATGCAGAATCTCATGGACCTCAAAAATGATGCTCGGTTAGGCTTTTATGCCTTAAGGATGAATTGCCAAGAGTCCCCGAAATGGTTTGGGATGCGACTTACAACTGGGAATAAAATGAAAATTGAGACTCGAATTGAGGAACCATTTACTCCGATGGATTCCTGGCATAGGATTTCAACTAGAGAACCCCTCACACCAAAGTTCCATGTGTCGGAAGTTTATTTACTCATTGATTTCGAGAACTAGTGTTTTGCTCAGTTTGAAGTGAACCAACATTTGGATTAAGGGGTCCAATTTATGAAACCATGCCTCGGGAGAGGATGGAAAATATATTCACCTATTCCACACCTAAAAAATCTTGCATCATCTCATGGAACTCAAAAATGCTACTCTATTAGGTTTTTATGCCATGAGGAGCAATTGGCCAAGAGTCCCTGAAATGGTTTGGGATGCGACTTCCAATTCAGCATATAACGAATATCGAGACTCAAATTAAGGAACCTTCAACTCTGATGGATTACAAGCATAGGATTTCATCTAGATCACCCCTCACTCATGGGTTCCATGCTTCAGAAGTTGCTTTAATCATTGATTTTGAGAACTAGTGTTTTTCTCAGTTTGAAGCAATGCAACATTTGGATTAAGGGGCTAATTTATGAAACCATGCCTCGGGAGTGGATGGATAATTTTGTCACTTATTCCATGCCTAAAAAATCTTGCAGTATCTCATGGAACTCAAAAATGTTGCTTCGTTAGTATTTTATGCCTTGAGCGTGAATTGGCCAAGAGTCCCCGAAATGGTTTGGGATGCGACTTACAACTGGGCATAAAACAAAAACCGAGACTCGAATTGAGGAATAGTCATCTCTGTTGAAATCCTGGCATAGGATTTTAGGTAGATCACCCCTCACTCCCGATTCCAACCCCTCAAAAGTTGTTTTTTTCATCGATTTCGATAACTAGTGCTTTGCTCAGTAAGAAGCAATGCAACATTTGGATTTAGGGGTCCAATTTATGAAACCATACCTCAAGAGTGGATGGACAATTGTTAGGATATTTAGACACTTAGGAGTTAGTTAAGATCTACTTGGTCTAATATGTCGTTAGGTAAAAGTGTGTTTCTTTAGTATGCATTAGTATGCATTTGTAGTTAGGCAATCCGACGGTCACGATATGTTCCCGACATAGAGTGATCCGACAGTTCATACTCTCCTCGATCTTAACGGCCATTGATCCGTGGGTTAACACCTGATTGGTCCATGATCTCTATTTAAAGAGCATTGAGGGTCATTTTCCGATGATCGATTGTGAGAAACCCTCTTGTAAAATTTCTCTGTAGTCTTTTTCTTTGCATTAATAAACTGCTCCAAGTGGCCACGTTGGCTAGGGTCGTGGATGTTTCCCCGTAGGGGTTTTACCACATGAAAACATCGGTGTGTTGATCTTTGATCTGGTTATGTGAGTGGTTACTGAAGGTGTTCGTCCTCTTTTGGAATACCTGTGTTGTCGAACATGGTATCAGAGCCTGTTTGAAGACCCGCTCCTGTTGTAGATCGAGATCGTGAAGCCGAGTTGCCTCATCTCCATTTTCTATCATTTCTGTACATTTCTGGGCTGAAAGGACTGTTCCATTGCGTCCGGAGCACGTTTTTCATTCAGGAACACTTTTCGTTTCACTCGAAAAGGTTTCCGTTTGCCCAAGATACGGCCATTACAGTCAGATCCGGAGGTATAAAGTCTGAATACGCATTTTTTTTGCAAAGTTTTGA
>JASDQU010100255.1:14692-45800 GCA_032191745.1 Picea mariana | reverse complement strand
CTTGTAAAATTTCTCTGTAATATTTTTCTTTGCATTAATAAACTGCTCCAAGTGGTCGCGTTGGCTGGGGCCGTGGATGTTTCCTCGTAGGGGTTTTACCACGTGAAAACATCGGTGTGTTGATCTTTGATCTGGTTATGTGAGTGGTTACTGAAGGTGTTCGTCCTCTGTTGGAATACCTGTGTTGTCGAACAACAATGTGGTCACCTAGTCCATGCCTAAACATGCATGCAAAATCTCATGGCTCTAAAAAATGTTGCTCCATTAGGCTTTGATGCCCCGAGGATGAGTTGCCAAGAGTCCCCGAAATGGTTTGGGATGCGAATTGCAACTGGACATAAAACAAAAATCGAGACTCAGATTGAGGAACCATTGAATCCAATGGATTGTTGGCATAGGAGTTTAGCTAGATCACCCCTCACTCCCAGTTCTCACCCCTCACTCTCAGTTCACTCCTGATTCATGATTGGATTCTAGGTTCCCTAAAAGTTATTTTTGAGGTTGCATGTATTACTGTCCAAGAGGTTGGGAGAATGTTGGGAGAAATAAGAGGAACCTCACTTATTTTTTAGAAAAGGGACACAACACTCCCTATTGTAGGGGAAGGCTAGTATAAGAAGTAGCATTTATCAGATAGAGGGGGGATAAAAGTAGTCTTTGACCACTAATTCTAGAATGGGATCATCCTTTTTAAGTAGGACAAGGACTAAAATATCTTCAAGGGAATTTTATATATTTCCATCAAGGACATGGACAATTCTGATGTGGACAATTTTGCATGGAGGCATCTCTCCCAGACCTCTTCATGAAATATTGTGAATCTATGGTGCATGTACAAATATGTGAGATGTGGTTTTATGATAATATTTTGAATTTTCCAATAACATTCTCCATTGACCTTGTGTAAACCATTCCATTTGGTGTTTATTGCACTAAGTGTAAAGAACAATGTTGGAGAATTATAAGACGTAAGTTAGGTATGATCTATTTATTACTTGTTTATTACCTTTTATTTTAATTGTATCCATATTTAGTATTGATCAAATGAGGAATTAACCCGAAACTAATTCCATTAGACAAAAAATCAATCCTACGGCCAACTAAGGAGAAAAAACAACACACGCTAATTAATCTAGGAGTCAAGCATGCAAACAAACCTTCTCACAAAGAAGCGCTAGTTGGTGATGGAATCCAACATTGCAAAATCGATGCGCGAAGGGGCTAATTTTCGGCGGGTGGGAAAGTTACGTTGACAACCTTATTAACGAACTGACGCCCTAGTGCAAGTTACCTCACCGAGCAGTGGGCAACCCTCCAAGGAGTCTGAGTGACTCTAGCCAATGTCGATCCCATGTACAACACCACCTTCCCTGTACTATCACGTTGTGTAGGAAGTCTAAAATATTATGGCCTCTATGGTACCACCTACTATACCAAAGTAGAGGGGAGATAGTCAACAGTCGACACCAAGACCAATAAATTAGGGTTGATTACTCTAAGGGCCCCAATGTAACCTCATGATTGACCCTTGTGTTAGAAGGGCTTCCCAAATTCAGTGATATAACAACTATATTTCACTCCCTAACTCAAGGATTTTTGTTTGTTTAGCAGCTTTGGAAAGTTATTCTCACAATCCTATTCCAAATCTCTACACCTAAGATAAGATGGGTTTGAAGAGCCCTAGAAAAGTTGCTATATAAATTTTAATTAGCACTTGATTTTAGGTTGTTGTTACTCAAAGGAGTGGTCATGAAACTGATGGCATTTTGACTCAACTCTCTAAACCATGCAAGAGGAAAATGAAATGAAAGAATTTGAACTTTGATGAAAACTAGCTATGGGAAGGAGTAAGAGGTTTTAAGAAAAGAAATGATTTCTTGATATATTACTATGTGTGCAGTACTGCAAAATGACCCAAATTTTAAAAATACCATGCAAATGTCACAGTTCACTTAGTACATCTATAACATTGAATCAAATGTCATCATTTCTAACATAGTAAACTTTTATGACTATAGAGACCACCATACACATCTTGAATACTCATAAGGATCATGGGGGCTTCACCTTGTTGACCAAGAACTTATCACATAATTCATTCATAAAGGGGGGGGGTTTAATTATGAACCCACATGTTGTGAATACATGTTGTGTGTAAAACACTGAAAATAACAATGTAATAAAAAAAAATGATACAAAACCTTGTTTCATAAGAGGAATGTCACATAAGGATTTCAAAGTAATATACAACATTCATTTACATTATCTAGGACCCTATTCATGCCCCCCTTTCCTCTATAAGCTTGAGAAGGTTCTACAATTCATTGCAATGAAAAACATTGTTGTTAATATCTAAGTACTCAATAAGATTCATTGGACCAAAAGAAAACACGATTCAAAAATCCATCCTCTCCTCTTTTTAAGAAAACATGATTCAAATACATCCTCCTCTTTTTAGTCCTTGCAAAGGAAGGACTATAATATTCACCTCATGTGAATAATTCATATGTATAGAACATGTAACAAAAAAATATTTAAGTTATGGTAAAGTCATAGAATTTTGTATTTTCCACCATATTAATTTTTTCTTGAGTTGTACAAATTGTGTAGTTTTTAGTGTTCTCTAAATAAGATGGTCTCTATCCCTATGGTTATTGATAGTCTCTCTTGAGATGGTCCCCACAATCTAAGGAATACCAAGAAAACAATGTGTTTCATTTGTCAAGATAATACCCACAATAAATTTTAATGTTAGGACAATGAAAGAAACAAGCCAAAATATTAGACAATATATCACATACAAACAATAGACAAGAATTAGGTTGCACAGGGTGAAAAGGGATTGGTCACTATATAAGAAGAGGTGGCTATGATGAAAGAAGAAGAGGTCTAGGTGGTCAACATGGAGGATAAGGAAGATATTAAGAAAGTTTTGTTTTACCTACTATAAATAAAACCACCTTAGTCCCAATTTATCCTTGAAAGTTAAATTTGATTTAAAATTTTGTAACAATTTTTGGGTAGAAGATCATTCCTTAAAATATTGTTTGATAATACTAAAGAATATAAGGAATAAAATAAATGTAAATCTTTTACAAAGCATACCTAAAAATGAAAAATTGAATTCAAAGAATTTAAATTGATCACTATATTGGGAGCAAGAAAAGGGAAGGATGCACTTTTGTGAAGAACCCCTCAAATAAAACCTGGAAGGAAAGAAAACAATATGTACTCATATTTGACAAAAAAAAAACAATATGTTAATGAATCCATATAATTTTTTAGAAAATTGGATAAAGAGGAATAATTTCAAGGCTCTAGATGAATTTTTGGATCCATCAAGTGAGGAAGAACTCATAGAAAGGATGATAGAATTGATGACTATATTGGAGAATTGCAAGTATGGAAGTAAAGTCATTAATAATTTGTGTCAATTGAATAAAAAAGAGATTCCTATAGATGATTATGATCCTCAAATTGACCTATAAATTGGATGATTTTAAATCCAACATTTTGTGGTTGACATCAAATCTTAGGTAAACATTATTCCAAAGGAGACTTAGATTAATATGGGGGGCCTATTCTAGTTAGGTCAAGAAACTTTTTAAAAATGGTGGATCAAAGATTTGTAGAGAACATTGAGCTATTAAAATTAGGCATAGAAACAAGTATAATGGGATTATAAACCTTGTTCATATTTGAGACACAACATATTTAAGGTTAGTTAGAATACCACGGGGGGGGGGGAGGGATATGAAAAAAACAATATCATCAAAAAAAGATAGAATAAAGTTGAAAGGAAACGGAGTAATAATCATGATATCTCTAGAGCCCAAGGAAGTCAAAGCTTGGTGGATGACGACGTAGACAATAGAAAATTATACCAAGTTATACAAGGATGAAATGAGGATTATACAAGGACAAAATGAGTCTAGAGAAAAGGATTGTTGGACCATTGAGGATATACCTAGGGATAGCTTCAAAGATTTCTTCTCAACAAAATCCATACCAGTTGTCTTCTCAACATTTTCTCAATTTGAAGCAATTGTGGGTGTCAACAATGCAACCTACCCAAAACATTGGGTGCTAACACATTCGTTGCTTGCATTTTATGGAGTTATAGTCTGTACACCTCCCATGTATTTCTATGAATGACCTGTAATATGATGGGCCTTTTGCAGAGTGGTCTCACAACCCTCATTTGTTTCTAGCTCGGATTCATTATGATAAGTGCTCATTTCTTATGTAGTATGGGAATTGTAATGTTTTCAGTTGTTGTATTCCTTTGCTCTATTTATTAGTCCAAACTCCCTTTGAATTCTCTAAACTATTGGGTTTCTTCATTGATCTCATGGTTTCATGGATACGTATGTTTATAGAGATAAATATGGGGCATGGTAAGATTGGTATCCAAAACGAGGTCTACCTTGATAGCCTCTCACTTGTGTCCAACATGAAGATGAGTACTCTAAGGCTATACATCATAGGTGTACCCCCCATGCCATTCAAGATACTAATGTTGAAAATGAAGAAGAGGCATGCGACCTGGAGAAAGGATTCTTTCCCGACAAGGTTTTTAGTGTGGAGATATAACTATGGGAACTAGATGAAAACACCTCATGAACCCAAGACACTAAATATTTCAAAACCTTGTATCTTTACTACAAGGTTAAAAATATTCTTGGTAAGCTCTTGATTGAGTGTCTAAAATTTATAGCAACTGCTCAAATAACAAAATTCAAGCATGGATTCAACCCTAAGAGACATAGGAGAGACATTACCGAGTTTCGCGGCATCTCCACTCCTCTACCTCTCTCATATGGGGGTTTTCTCCTCTTCCTCTTTCGGACGGGGTTTTGCTCCTATTCCTCTGTCTGAACCTGTTGAATTAGATTGAAGATAGGTATGTATGGTCGGGAATCAGGATGTATGGTCGCGAACATGATAGGTATGGTCGGGTTTTTATAAGCTAGTAGATGCAGGGCACCCAATTATCCTTGTAATGAATATTGGGCATGGGTGGAATAGTTTGAAATCAATATTGGGCACAGGCAGATTTAGTTTGTCATTTTTGTGGTTTTTTTGTTTTTCTTAATGTTTTATTACTTATTGTTTATATATATATATATGATGTTTTATTATTATTTTTTAATTTAATTAATATATATTATATAATAAAATATATACATATATAAATAATTTTTAGTTATTTTTTGTTTTTAATTTAATTAATATATATTATATAATATAATATATATATAATTAATATTAAACATTTATAGCCAACATCCCCCTATAAGTATCTATGTTATGGTTCCTCCTTGTAAATTTGTGACTCGAGTCCTCATAGACTTATAGAGTGGGTGGGTTATGATGCCAAATTATTTGGCCCTTGATAGCATTTCATTTTCCATTATGTGAGTGGCATGCATCCTCAAGTTATAGACACATTGGAGCCATGGATTCCCAATGATTGTCAATCATTGCAAGATATAACCATGCAACAAAAATTTCATGGGTATAACTATAATCAATTCATATTTGTAAACCACTTTTTTCTCAAATGCACATTCATGGTCAATTGGACATTTTCCTTTTTTTTGGATGAGTATATTCCCAATTGTTCAGCATATTTACCACACCAATGTTTAAATCTCTCTATTGGCATGCTTGTGTTTGTGACTTTAATTCGGCCAAGTCATTTCGATGGATTTTTCCTCACTCCACTGTCTCATAAGACCCCCCTGTCGCAACCTGAGTTTGTCTTACACGTCTGTCGCAAGTCTCCTCTCCGTACGTGCACTTCCAACTCGTCCAATGACTCATCTTTGAGACTCGTCGTGTGCTCTCCATCGAGATGCCCAACTGAGACACTTAGTCAAATCTATCTTCACTCTTCTCTGCCTGAGTTTTCCTGCCTTGACTCATCCCAACTCATGCCTTACTTATATGTGCTCACTCCATCCCATGGATCACCGCACTGTTTGGCATGAGGTTCGGGTTGACTCACCAACTCACCGCATGGGTCCTCCTAAGTCATGACACGTCCACCAACTCACCAATCGTTTGGGTCATCGTGCCCCAACTCATATGCTCGCACCTTGCCTTTCCTTACCTCTTCGTGCCTTTCCTTGCCTTGTTTCATGCCCTGCATTGCCTTGCCTCTTTACGCCTTGCCTTATCTTGCCTTGTGTCCTGACTCCTTAACTTTCCTTGCCTTCCCCAGGCCATCTTAAAAAAGTTAAGTTCTGACCATCTTTACACCTTATCTGATGGTCATCTCATCTTCTTGCCTGGCACTACCTTGCCTTTCCTTTCCTTTCCTTTTTCCATGCCTTTCCTTTCCTCCTAGAACCTTGCCTTTCCTTGCCTTGCCTTTCCTTTTTCCATGCCTTGCCTTGCCTCCTGGCACCTTTCCTTTCCTTTCCTTTCCTTTTTCCATGCCCGCCCTTGCCTCCTAGCGCTTTGCCTTGCCTCCTGGCGCCTTGCCTTGCCTTTCCTTTTTCCATGCCCTGCCTTGCCTCCTAGTACCTTGCCTTGCCTTGCCTTGGCTCTTGGTCATGCCTTGCGCCACCTTGCCTCCTCACACCTTGCCTTGCCTTGCCTCTTGGTTCCTTTCCTTGTCTTGACTTGCCGAGGACATATTTAAAAAGTTGATTTGTGACCACCTTCACTCCTTATCTGGTGATTGACTCATCCTCTTGCCTAGCACTACCTTGTATTTCCTTGCCTCCTCGTGCCTTTCCTTGCATTGCCTTGCCTAGGTCATCTTAAAAAAATTGAGTTGTTACCACCTTCATTCCTTATCCAACGATTGGCTCTTCTTATTTCCTAGCACTACCTTTCCTTTCCTTGCCTCTGGGTTCTTTTCATTGTGCCTTTCATCCCGACACCTTGCCTTGCCCAGGCCGCCCTAAAAATGTTAATTTGTGACCAACTTTACTCGTTATCTAGTGGTTGTATTGTCTTATTTCCTGACACTGACTCATGTGGCCATTCCCAAATTTTCATCCTTTTCTCCTAGCACCTTGCCTTTCCTTTCCTGTTGGCACCTTGCCTTACCTTCCCTCTTGGTGCCCTGTCATGCCTTGCCTCCCTTGCACCTTCCCTTGCCTTACCTCATAGCACCTTACCTTTCCTTGCCTCTTGGAACCTTGCCTTCCCTTGCCTTACCTCTTGTTTCCTTTCCTTTCCTTGCCTCCTAGAACCTTTCCTTGCAGTGTGCCTTGCCTTGCCTCCTAGCACCTTGCCTTGTGGTGTGCCTTGCCTTGCCTTGCCTCTTAGCACCTTGCCTTTCCCAAGTCATCTTAAAAAATTTATGTTGTGACCAACTTTATTCATTATCCGACGGTTGGCTCATCTTCTTCCCTAGAGATACCTTTCCTTGCCTTGCCATATTAAAAATTCTACCTCAAAACCAAAATTGGTTCTTATCTATCATCTGGCTCTTCTTTTTTCCTAGTGCTCCCTTGTGTGGTTGTTTTTGTTACAACTCTTCATACATTTGGGCGCCCATATTTCCTACTCGCCTTGCATGGGTTGGATCTTTCCTACTCACCTTCGAGGGTTGGATTGTGCAATTATTTTGGGTAGTAGGGAGAGGTGCCATGACTTATTTTTATTTCTATGAAATATTCACAAGGAGAAGGTTGCACCCACCCCCTTGTTGTATCTTCGGAAACACTCTTCATATTAATAAGATTAAGGAATCTTCCCATAATGGTGTGTTGTAGTATCTTTATACTTTTTGGATGATATTGTTCCTTGCATTGTTGTGGATATATAGGTATTAATGAGTATTGGCCAGGTGTTAAAACAGAACCGAGATGCTTTAAGGCCACAGTTGGATGTGTGCCTATTGTTAGAGAACTCAGTTTCATATTTTTATCATTTATATTTGGTGCTCATGCATCATGTGTGAGGGCTTGAGACACCACATAGGCAACATACATAGAATCTTTGTCTTGTGAACAAGATATGGTACTATCCATTTTGAGGTTTGGAATAGAGATTGTTCTGATAGACTAAACTCCATTGCACCATATAATCCCTACATAAGGAATAATTGTTATAACACAACTACATTTGAACCCAAAATTCAAAGGCAACCTCTGATGCCACTGAAAAAATTGGCCTTAATGTCTGATTTTACCTTTAAAATTTGTAATTTTCTTGTTTTTTTTTTCAAACTATCCTCGACGGTCATCATGCGCTAAGATATAAGAGATAACAATATTGAAAGCTACCAACATCCTACCAAAGTATGATAATGGGTTAGGTTAGTTAGGTTAAGTGGGTTAGTTTAGTTAATATTTTGAGTTAGGTGCATTAGTGGGGTAGGTTATATAAATTAGAGGGGTAAGTAGGTTGGTTGGGTTAATAGAGAAAGTTACATAGTTTTTGGGATAGGTAGGTTATGTGGGTTATGTGGATTAGGTAGGTTGGTTTAGTGGGTTAGGTGGGATATTTTTTTGGATTTTGTGGGGTAGGTATGTCTATTAAGTAGGTTAGTGGGTTACATTGGTTGTGGGTCAAAGGAGTATAGTATGTAAGTTATTGGGGTAAGTACCTTATGTGGGTTAATGGAGTAGGTTAGGTTGGTTGATGGGTTAGGTAGGTTAAGTCATTTTTAATAAGAATAACAATAAACTAGCAGGACACCATTAGGTGTGATGAACCCCCTAAAATGGAAGTGAAATATATGATAGAATGTGCAGTTACTCGTCCCATGTCTTGTGAATTATTAACATTGGTGAGTGTTAACTAGTCTTTGTTAGATATGGGTTGTAGTGTTATGGATCTCATCATTACAATTTAACTATAAGAACTAGGGTTTATGGTTTACATGATGATATGATGATGTAAGAAAGTGGGTGTGTGAGTGAAATTTGAGTCCTGAAATCTTCTCATATCGTTAAGGCATGTGAATAGTCTATCCATGTCAAATTTCAATGAATACAGAAACATTTTGAAAAAATTTCAACGTTGGCCCCATTCACATGTCACTGTTACCCACCTCTAGTATTTTTATGGTGTTGATTAATAAATCAACGAAAAAGAGGGATTTTTCATCACAAATATGACAGAAATAAATTGTATATACATTAATGTAGAACCTGAAAGAAAAATGAAGAAAGAATGATGAAAACTTAAAACTTGCGTCAACCAAATTGTGTACTTTGAAAAAAAAGTAGGGTTTATGGTTTACATGATGAATTGATGATGGAATAAAGTGGGTATGTGAGTCAAATTGGAGTCTAGAAACCCTCCCATATCATTAAGGCATACGAATATTCTATCCATGTCAAATTTCAATGCATACAAAAACTGTTTGAAAAAATTTCAACGCTAGCCCCATTCACAAGTCTCTGTTGCCCATGTCTAGTCCTAGTACAATTTTTGTTCCTTGTTCCTTGTTCCATGTTCCTCATTCCTTGTTCCTTTTTCCTTGTTCATCGTTCCTTTACCATGGTGTATTCCCAAACATCCATTATTTTTGTACAAAACATACATATAATGGCATAAAATGTCTCACACAAAGACCAAAATCTGCTACATAAGTCTTTTGTCTTTTTTCAAGGACTATGTAACGAATCTCAATTCTAATAAGATTCAAAAAGGACCTAAGAAAATTATGTTCTTTCCTTAACCATGGGTGACATAACACTATCATTCAATAGTCAAATTGTTACATTTAATTTTCATGCATCATGTGTACTGAGGGCTTGATCCACCATAAAGGAAACATACAAAGAATATTTGTCTTATGAACAAGATATGGTACTATCCATTTTGAGGTTTGGAATAGAGATTTTTTTTATAGACTACACTACATTGAAACATATTATAATCCCTACACTTCTTGCAAACCATGTAACACCATTCAAAATAGACACATTCTTGCGACGAATTAGGTATACTATCGATGAACTTTTTTCGTCGATAGTATAGCTAATTCGTCACAAGATTATTTACATTTGTATCTCTTACGAAGATAACAAATGATGCTTGGATTCATTTCATATTTGTTTTATCCACTTGAAATTAAAATTTGATTCTTTGCAAGCTAGTTGGACCTTGAGTCAAATACAAATATGAAATTTGGAATCATTAACATATCTACTAGAACATATGAAAAATAGGGTTTATGGTTTACATGATGATATGATGATGGGAGAAAGTGGGTGTGTGAGTGAAATTTGAGTCCAAAAACCTTCCCATATCGTTAAGGCATGTGAATAGTCTATCTTCGTACAATTTTCGTTCCTTGTTCCTTGTAAAATTCGTTTGACATTACACATGTCCCCGCATCTAGTACTGCAAGGGAGTATTTTTATGTAGTTGATTAAGAAATCAACGAAAAAGAGGGATTTTTCATCACAACTATGACATGGATACATTGTATATACATTAATGTAGAAGTGAAAGAAAAATGAAGAAAGACTGATGCAAACTAATTAAAACTTGCATCAACCAAATTGTCTACTTTGAAAAAAAATTAGGGTTTCAACAAAAATTATATAGAAATTACAAACACGTTCATCGAAAATTCGTTGATGCAATACTATGAAAACAATATTGATGAAATCTTATATGATCCTGATGGTATAAAAATGAAAGAGCGTCTCTTGGTTTCAAGAATAATTTATCCTCTACTGAACAAGGCCAACCACATGAAGGTGGAAGCTCATATGGCCCCTCCCCTCCCCCTCACATCACTCTCAATTGATACCCAAAACCCAATATATAAAATACAAAATAATCGAAAGCAACTTCCTATTAAGATTCATGCATAGAAACTACAAAAACAAAAATTAATGAGGTATGTGAAATTATGTGTTTCTAAATGATATTTTTAGTCTACCACGTACTTTAGTATATTGGAAACTATTTTAAGGTTTCACATAATAATTAAACAGCATGTAACATAGGATATAAAAACGTTGCATAAAACTTAAAAACATATAATTGACCCATGACATTATAAGTAAATTATTTTAAGAGAATAATTCATACAAATTAAAATATTATATAGTCACGTACCTAATCCAACCTCAACATCTGTGTGATCATCCTTATTATGTATCTTGATCTTCTTCATCAAAATCGACATCTGTATCATCATCCGGTCTAGAAACAATGTTGAAAGGATTGATGATATCATCCTCATCATCAATGTCATTTTCGAGCATATTTTCATTGACATCAACATCAATAATTTCAATATTGTCTCCTACGCCTGGATCATGATCTTCTTCGTCTTCTTCATCTGTCGACCCCGCATGATATTCTGGATCTGTCTGATCTGTCGAATCATTTTCTTGATCTTCAATATCATCTTCTTATTGTAAATGAGTATACTTAATTGGCCTTCCTCTTGGATCATATCTAACAACAAATGACCAATCCCTCTCACCTAGAACATTTGAGTAAAAGACATGTTCACATTGGCTTGGAAAAATATAACGATCATGTCCTCTTCCAGACACCATTATTTTAATCATTGGAAATCCATTGGAATGTTGAATAACAATTATTTCCTCATTGCGTTCATGCATTCGTAACCTATACCATTTGACATCGAACAAAACTAATTTGAAGGAATTAAAGTCACACTCAAGTATATCATTTAAATACCCATAGTATCTATTTTCAAATTCTCGAGGATGTCTGTCACTCCTGGAGGAAACATTAGTGATCTGGAATACTACAGTTATCCCACTATCAGAAGTTTACCTGGTTTCATCCAATTGTTTGATGCGAAATTTACAACTATTGCACCACATAGCCTTGTGGTGTTTCAACTACAATATGCCAAATATGTAAAAGATGCATTGTCAATGAATAAATTAACATATATATTGATGTAACTTTGAAAGTATCTGAAAAATACAGTACACATGTAGTCACATTAATATAATCAAGGATGATTTTAGGGGCTAAATTTTTCTCATGGGCCAATTTTCCATGGTTTTCCCCAAAAAAAGATTCGCTATTCTAAAAATTATTCGCCCAAATTCTATAGGATAAAATTATTTTACCTTAAAAATCGCCAAAATTTTATACAAACTATATAAAATCCTTAGAAATTTTAATATTTTTACAAAAATATCGCTAAACATTTATAGTTGGCATATGAAGGATTAGTAAGATTCAGCAACGTTTCTACATTTTTAAATAAATTTCCACCTTAAAATCATCCCTGAATATAATATAAAATAACTGAATAAAATGGGTGAATTTGCTTACCTGTCCATCTTCAATCCATATGCTAAATCAATTTCCCTTTGCGTAACATTGGCATCTCCATTACGACGAGCTTCTCTAACCAATTTAGAGAGTTGTTGCCATGATAACCTACTTCCATTATGTTGTTTACATCTTTCAATCCATACATTCATCCAGTCAAGATTATTTGCAATGTATAAATGCAGTGCATCCCACTCTTGAGCAAATGAATTAAAAAATCATAATTCACCAATATTAAATATTAGTTATAACATCCAATATGCAGGTTATAAATATTAATAATTTATGAAACAAATTATATTAATATATTAATGAGTATGATCATATACACAAAAAATGAAACTTTGTATGTATTATTAATGTAAATTTCCAAAATTATTAATATATTACCTCTCATTTTTTTCATTCTACATTTCCCCAACAGATGCTCTTGATCTTCAAATTTTTTGATGGAGTTCACATCCCAAATGCGATCCACTGCATGCATAGTTGGCGCTGCTAATTTAGGAAGATATTGACTAATATACACCATGGATTTATATACCATATATCCCTCCACCATAGAACCCTCGGGACGTGCTCTTTGTCTAACCAACGCCATCAATGATTTCAAGTGCCTCTCCACCATCCACATTGACCTTGTGTGAACAGCTCTACAAATTTCAATCTCCTCAACTTGGTGTATGAGGTAGTGTTCTTGTGCATTGAAAAATGTTGGAGGTATATACTTTTGAATTTCACACATTAGACGAAGAATTTCTCTCTTCCAATACTCTATATCATCTTCATGGATTTCTTTCAATGACAACTATCTACATGAGATCATGACACAAGAAAATAACATGTTTCAACATAACATAATATAATATATTACATTACAAGTAAAAAATGTGTCATTATATAAGTACAACAATAATTTGAAAGAACATTTTTCATATAAATCACAACTACTTACCTCATGTATTTTCCAAGATCATATATAACTTGTTTGAGTTGTTGTCAAAGTCATTTGGGAGAGATAGCGATAGAACATACTATAACAAAAAAATGAATCGTTATTTGTTTCGACCAAAGTAGACAAGAAAAAATTAAAAAAATTAAAGATTTATAAGGCCAATATATATAAATATGTATACCAAAATTATTACCTTAATGAAGGTATGCCAATAATGTGTTTTTACCCACCAAATTCACCTTTCTTTGTTAAGATATTATTTATGTTTGAAGCAAAACCCGTGGGAAATTTAATTATTTGAATGACCTCTTTTACATCATTGGTTTGTTGCTATGTTAATAACCATGGAAGGTTATTTCAGTCTAGTACTCCATCTGATCTATTTGAATATCAGATCACATTTCACATTGCATGATTAGCTTCCTAAATGTTAGTACAAATTTCGACAATTTTTTCTTTGTCCCTCCTACCATCTATGATTTGCAATAACGTTTCTTTCACATTCTTCCCGATATGCATTGTATCAAACAAATGAGCTATTTTTACCTCCTCATAGTAGGGAAACCTCAAGAATTGAGCAGGATAACATTTCATTCCTCGTGGAAACCCATTATTAATACCTTCATGATGATTGTGGCCTTCATGAAGCATAAAAGAAATAACAAAAATAATTATAAAATACGGTAAAATATATTCAATGATTAAAATAAACATTCAAAACATTACATGATCTATGATACATAAAGAAATTGAGTACCTTGAAAATTTCTATTATATTACAACCTCCATAGGTGAGGTGTCATTCTTCATGGTTTTAAATCAGTCTCTTATTTCCCATTGAAAAGATGTTTTTCAGTAGTACGACACCTATGGTTCTTAGGGAGGAGGTGCCTATACTCATCAAACACCACCTTTCCTAAAAAAATTGAATGACAATACTTCATCTTAGGGCCACAAACTGGACATGTGAATTTACCCTTTGTTTGAAGACCTGCAACAAAATGGATTAATGTCAATTATATGATGAGATTATTTAAAAATTAAACATGCACCATGATAACATTAAAAAATTATGTAGTATTAAAGAGAAATATTAGAATTCTACATATCACAAAAATGTGTTAGTCGATGGGCATCATGAATTGTCCATAAAAGTATTCCACAGAATTTAAATTTCTTCTCCCCGATTGGTTTACATATGTCATACATTGTGATGCCAGCCCATAACTTTAGTATCTCGTCAATACGAGGCTCGATATATACATTCATATCTTTAACCTAGTACTTACCTAATTGTTTGAAATTACATATAATTGCTATAGGAATGATATCATGTAATATATATAAGTAAATAAATAAACAAAAGATGTTATGCAAAAATTGAAACAAATGAAAATTTTACATTCAAAAAATTAATGTAAGCAAATACCTGGAACAATCATTGTCAACATTATGTGCTCCCTCTTTATTGACATCCAAGGAGGAATTTTATTGTTGATAACAAAAATAGGCCACACTGAGTAAATAGACCTAAGCTGTCTGAATGGATTAACACTGTCAGCTGCCAATGAAAGACTAACATTACGAGGTTCATCTTTGAAATATGCCCATTTTTCCTTAATTTCCCTAAATACAGAACCATCGACAGGAATTCGAAGAACACCATCTCCACTTCTGTTACATGCATGGTAATCCATAAATTGTGTTATGCTTTCACACCTGAACAATCGTTGTAAACATGGAATTATGGGAATATGAAGAAGAACCTTTCGAGACACCCTTTTTGTTACTTGATCGGTTCAATATCTACTGATAAGACATTGTGGACATTTTGTTTTCGAAGCATGTTGTCCATAATATATAATATGATCATTAGGAAATGCATATATAGTTTCATAATCCATTCCAATGTCTTTCATAATGGCATGCAAACCTCGATATGTGCGAGGCAAAATATTTGAAGATGGTAAAAAAATTTCACCTAACAATCTACAACATAACAAATAACTAGTAAATGCAAAGAATATTAATCGTAAAAATTTCATTATTATTTTACACATTGATTAACACTAAAAACAAATAAAAAAAATCAACATTTATGTATAATAGGAGATGAAACATATTACATGCCTTAGGATCTGTGTCATACAAGTGTTCAACAAATTATTCATAACCTTTAAGTTCACTAGAAGCAATGTAGCGGAGAAAATATTTGCTCTTGATCCTTCATAAAGTCGTTTATTTTCCTTTTCTAATAGAGGTTCATAAATACCATCATTGTCCCCATCCTCATCTGATTGTGAAAACAAATCTTGGATCATTTGATTTGTCCCATTATCTTTTTCCATGGGATCATTAACTTTATTTGTCCCATCATATTCTTCCATGATATCCTCATTTTCTTGGTTATTATGTTCCTCAGCTTGTACAACATCATTTCTACTACTACTTAGTGCAATATTCTGCGGAAAGTTAGATGGAAACTCTAACTTTATAATTACAAACAATCATGCAAAATTAGTGTATACTATAACAAACATTCAAACAATATATATACATATATATAATTTTATATAAAATTGACAATATAAAAACAGATAATGAATATATAGCTAATTACCATGGGATGATATTCATTCCATCCGCCATCAATGTTCCCATATTTCCTATAATGTTTTGTAGTTGTTGCTATTACAATTCTTACGAGACGTATGAGGCAACATTTTTTGCAAGGGAAATAACATCTACCATAACCATTTTCACCCACTTTAATTTTTTCCCCACCTCTAACTATATTCTGCGACATTCTTCCACACAAAAATACCCTTTCGGAACCATCGTTGTTATAGCAAGATTGTCGCAACATCTTTAAATTGTCTAATATTTATAGGTCAATTTAGGTCACTGTCGTCTCAATTGAAATGAAAAGTTTGTTATATTTAGGTCACTTTGTCAAAGGGTATAATGGTTATAATGGTCATATTATCGCTCTTGTGATGATGGTTGACCGAATCAATTTAGACTTTGTCAAATTATGTAACGATCAATATGGATAGTAGCAGAGAGTGTAACGATCAATAGTTAATGTCACTCTTGCGACGAATACACACGTTCGTCGAAATAGCAACAATAGTCCACTATCTTGATGACCGTTGCAAAACAAATAAAAGTTTTATTTCATCGAGATAGAGACAAATATGGGCTAGATTTAGAACAAAATTGAAAAATTGAAATTTTTCTCTTGAATTTTGCAACGAAAGAGTACTTTCGTCGCAAATTTTTCAATATGTAGTAGTGAAACCTAAAAAAAAAATTGTTCAAAAATATCCAAGGAAGATAAAGGATTTCTTCTTGACAAGATAGGGAGAACACAACTTCTAAAAACAAGGGTTTTGAAGGACAATCTCATATGCAAGGGGAAAAGGGGACTTGCAAGGCTATAATGAAAACGCCAGCATAAGAATGCATTTCTCTATTATGTTTTTCCTCCACCCCAAGGCTCTAATTTGTACTCTCTTTTTACAATTGGAGTATTTATGGACGGGCTATAGGAGGTCAAGAACTCAAGGAACCCATAAACTCTACCTGAAAAATTCAGTATTTATTATTTTTTTGAGCCAAATTAACATGTAGGTGGGTTGCTAACTAGCAAGGGGAATATGTACGTGAGTTTCTTTAAGGAAGTAAGATGGGTTTTTTTAATTACTTTTAGGAAATAAAAGGGGGATTTTGCTCCTGCAAACAGGCAAAGGGATGTAACTGAGAAAAATGAGTCATCGTGAGCATATGTGGTTTCAAATGACACTATAACAGTGAGAAAATAACAGAGATTATAAGAGGGGATAAAAGAGAGTGTTGAGATGAACCAAGATAATAGATTATTAAATAAGGGATAAAAAGTGAATAAGAATGGGTAAGAGTCATTGAGATTCACATAAAAATATTATGAAGGGAATGGATTAGTAATAAAAAGTGATGAGAATGATTTAAAAGGGGGGGATTTTGCAAAAGAACATAAAAGCAGGCATAAATTAAAATCATTTATTGAAGGGAGATTAAAAAGGATTTCCTTATTTACTTAAAGGGGAGATTTAGAATTAGGAGATAATAATAAAATGGAATGGAAAAAGGTAAAAAGAAAGTTAAGAACTAAACCCAAAGGATTTATTTAATTAAGAGAAATTAATAGAGATAGAATGAAATATTGATCATTCAGAAAAACCTGATAGGTTAAACCACTAAACCAATGAGAAAAGTGGAACCAGAGAGAAGAAGAGAAAAGATGTAGAGAGTGGATCAATTATATGTGAGAAAAAGAAACCACGGATTAGGAGAGGATGCAGGAGGGGTTGAAGGAAGCCTAATGGTTAAGGTGATGAATAGTGGGCTTCCAAGATTGGCTAAGTTTGTAGACATCTTCACGTGTTAAGTTATTGGAATTTTTTTCGATTCATAGGGCCTCCCAAATGAGACCGGAGGAGTAATGAGGGGCTAAGGCCAAAATTTTGTTTGTTCAAATAAAATAAGGTGTTTGGAATTCTTAGAGTGTTCACCGATAACTTATTTGGATATATGGTTATTGTGTCAAAAGGAGTTTTCTACAACCCAATATGAGGGAGATGTGTAGTTCCTTCTATGCTCAATGTGGAGTTGACAAGTGGCATTTAAAAAAAATATTAATAACAAAAAAATATTTTAGTGTGGATCATAAATAAAATATTTCAATATCCATTTTAAGTAAAATAATTATATATCAACTCTATATATAGAGAGAAAGAGATAGATTAATTGAATTCGTTAATAGGTGATTTCTACTTCCTAGAATGAGGGAGATTCTTAATTCATTTAATGCTTAATATTATCAAGTTGACATGTGACATTTAAAAAAATATTTATAAGGAAAAAATAATTTCAAATTGGGCNTATATATATATATATATGACAAGTTAAAGTAAAAAATTATTATGGTTAAAGAATTTGAATGGTGGGTTGAATATGACAGAGATGTACAATTCCTTCCGTGCTCAACATGGAGTTAAAAAGTGGCATCCTTGGACGTGACCTTAAAATTAGATTATTATTATTATTATTATTATATAAGAACTAGTGTATATTCATCTTAACTCTGGATCTATCATGTGTCGAGAGACATCAAATCCTTCAAGATGTAAACATGTCTTCAAGTTTGCATCTCAAAAAATTTGATGCCTATCAGCGCATGATAGATCCAGAGTTAAGATGGATATCTGTTGGTAGGTAGTTTCAACTATATTATCTTTAATCCTAGCTTTAAAGGTTCTACTAGGTTGACCTATGTAACACTTCCCACATGGAATTTTGTAAACTCTCAGGCCAGGTCAGATTTATCTTTGGCTTGGGTGTTCTAAGAAGTTCTTTGAGGGTTTTGGATTTATAAATTCAAACTATTTATAAATCCAAAATATATTTATAATGTTAAATAATTAATTGTTTAACATTATAAATATATTATATATGTATATTTTATTTTTAATTATGTATAAATATATTATGTCATATATATGAATGAATATATTAATAAATGATAAATATATTATTAATATAATTATCAATATATGATATAATTAATAAGAAATTAATATATGTCCCCAAGGTGTAGGACAATCGGTGACGGAGTGTGTTGTTAAGCCACTCTGTGTTGAAAAGTCACCAGTTCGAAACCTGCGGGGACAAAAAATCCAACCATGTTAAGGGTTGGTGTGGCTCAAGCCAGGTGCGATCCCCTGGTGATTTTGATGGCTTAGATTCCCCTGAGTCGCGGTTTCTCAAGCCACATGTTAATCCCAATGCCAACAGGTTCGGCCACATTAACAAACAAAAAAAAATAAGAAATTAATATATAATATATAATAATAAATATATAATTAATATATAATTAATATATAGATATATATTGGTTTAATATATATTTATATAATATATTTTACCATTAAAATATGACATAGACATTTTTTTCGAGAAAAAAATCCTACCTTCTATTTCAAGTTAAAACTAAAAGTACATTTCAAAGTCATGTATAAGCGTCGAACAGGCCAAAAGCAGGTCCCTTTATTATGTCAAAATAGATCATGAGAGGAGCACATTATGCATGAAGCCCACAACTTATTGTTTTGTATCATATTGTCACCATAGAAGTAGCTACCTGACTCAACCACATGGCACTTATATAGATCATTTAAAAGCTAAAAATCAAAATACAATAAAGAGTATATCATGAATCTATGAATTTTCTCTCTAAATGAGAAGTAAGTAAATCATCCATGAATTCTTCTTGTATATTGGTGTTCTTTGGGAGGAGAAGGACCTCCTTTGAAATGGAATCTTCTTGTATATTTAGTTCTCTGAATACATGAGTAAAGGAAATATCTTGGAAGTGAACCAAAGTCGATTTCAATTGTTTTGCAATGTGCACGAGACCCGAGTTGTTAATCTATGCTCGATCCTACATACAAATTATGGCCAACTCAAAGTCACCAAAGACCTAAAGTTGATGAATGTTTCTCTCTAATGAAACTTTTAGCAATGAAAACAATGCACTAAACTCCCCCATGTTTTTGGTACCATTTCCCATATTTCATTTTCCATTGAGATAATGGTTAGCCAAGAAATGGAGGACGAACCCTGGACCACTAATGAAACCATTATTGTGACTAGCACCATATAAAAAACCCCATGCTTTATCTCTATTAATTGTTATCTCCCCTACAATGTGAGGAGGTTTTTCCTTGGTGGGTGAAATGTGTGAGTTGTAAATAGAAAGATCTTGTAGAGAATTCTTCATCAAATAGATCAATTTATCCTCAAAAAAACACTTATTATGATCCAACCAAATTCCCAAAGAAAGAACAATGGGAAGATCTATGAGTTTCTTAAGTTTACGCCTCTCAAAAAAAATTTGAAGACCTCCTCAATGTTATGTTTATTCCATAGTTGTTGCATATTCAATTGAGTCTCCATGTGGTCTCATACTTATCTAGTATATGGATGATCCAAAAACAAGTGGGGAATTTTCTCACCTGCACTACGGCATAATACACAAACTCGAGACCCTCAAAGCTACACCTTTGAATCAAATCCCAAGTGAGAATCACGTTATTTAGTTTGAGCCATAAACAAAACATTCCTTTCAAAAGGCCTTAATTTTCCATATTTTTTTGTGCCACCATAAAATGGACATTGAATCGACCTCCTACATTGACATATATCCCAATTTTTTCATATATTTTCCTCTTGTGGGTTATATACCTACACAAGTTCATCATCACCATCCTGAAGTCTAACATGTTCTCTTTTGAGTTCAAAGATAAATATGTTCCATTTTTTATGTGAGATCACATCCATACCCATATCTTGGGAAGAAAGCCACCCTTGATTCCACATTGTAGTTGTTTTTGTTGGGTATGTGTTATATTCTTTGCACAACTAGTTCTAGTGTTTGCTACATTGAGTCAGGCACGCAGGGGGGCAATACCCCCACTGCGTGGGGGTTTGGGGGAAGCGCCCCGAGAAAAAAAACAAATTACTCAGGAAATGTGTCACATTTTTGCCTCATTTTTCATGTCGCCTCAATTTTCATGTCCATTGTTGGGAGGTTTTCGGCACATGGTTTTTTTTCGATGGTTTTCTATTTCCAGTTAAGGAATTAGGGTTGTTGACTAATCCAAGTCATTAGGTTAGGTTTTTGGATGTCGTTAGCTCCTATATGTATATTGTATTGTAAACAATGTATCACTATGAATGAATATTGAATATGTTGATCTCCCCAGTTTGTGTTTGCAAGGGAAAAATATCTGCATAATGTGTGTATTTTCCATTGTATCTTTTCGGTTATTTTATTGGAAATCTATTTGCAGTAAAATATTGTACAAGGTTAAAATCTACATTTGGTATTAGAGATTTGTTGGCTTCAAGGGGATGCCTTTGTGGTCAAGGGTTTGGCTCAGGACTATGATAAGTCTTGTTACAGTGGGATATCTTAGGTATTGATTTTTCAAGTGAAAAGAAATAGTGAGCAATTCAAAAATGGAGATCGAGAAGTTTAATGGGAAAAATTTTGAGTTGTGGAAGCTCAATATGGAAGATCTGTTGGTGGACATAGATCAGTGGATCATGGTGGATCCAGGTATTGCACCTACAGGAACTTCAGCAAATGACTGGAATAAGTTGGATTGGAAGGAGAAGAGCACAATCCGACTGTGTCTCTCAGACTCAGTATTACTGAATGTGTCAGAGGAAGCTACAGCCAAATATTAATGGTATAAGTTGGGGAAGTTGTATCAGTCTAAGTCCCTAGTAAAGAAACTTTTCCTAATAAAGTTGTATAACCTGAGGATGAGAGATGGAGACTTAGTGGAAGAGAATTTGAACACCTTCAATATTGTGGTAAGTCAGCTAGTATCTCTTGAGATTAAAATTTCTTATGAAGATAAACATACCAATTTACTGTGCTCTTTACCAAGCTCATGGGAAAGTCTGGTTATGGCCATAGGTAGTAATACAACTTCCTTGAAGTTTGATGAAGTGGTCTCATCCTTTTTTTCGAAGGAGATGAGACAGAAGAACATGGAAGGACATAGAAAAGATGCATTATTCACAAGAGGACACTCCCAGGAAAGAAATAGATCTAAGTCCCCAAGTGGGAGATCTAAGTATAAGGGTAGATATAAATCTCACGAAAATTTTGTAAATGTATGTTGGAGATGTGGAAAACAAGGGCACTACAAGAAGCAGTGTAGATCCAAAATTGAGAAAAAGAAGGGATTTGAAGAAGATCCTTCTACAGAAGAAAATACCTCCAAGGAATAAGGAGGGGATGTGTACTTGGATTATTCAAGAGCACATGTATATCATGAGGCATGGTTGGTTGAATTAGGTGCATCCTTTCATATGAATCCCCACAGGTAATGGTTCTATGAATATGAAAGGTATGATGGAGGTAATGTTTTCCTAAGTGATAAATCAAAAACCAAAATCATAGGATGGGAATAATTCAAGTTGAGGCTCATAGATGGAAGGATTAGAACACCACCTGATGTTCTACACATCCCAAGTTTGGCCAAGAATTTGATTTTTGTAAGAAAAATGGATGATGCAAGGGTAAAAACAATATTTGAAAAGGAAACACGCAGGATGGTTCTAGGAGCAATGGTGTTGGTGAAAGGAATTTGGTTTGCAACTCTGTATAAGCTGCAAGGAAGAAGTATTAGTGATGGGTGTAATAGTTCCATTGTTTATGATATTGGAGTTGAAGAAGAAAGAAGACATATATTCTCTCGAGAAAAGGTTATGATGCGGCATCAAAGACTAGGAATATCAGAGAGAAGGGTCTTTGACTACTTCACAGTAAAGGTATTGTTGAATTTATGTCTAAATTCTCTTTGGATGTTTATTTCTATGAACATTGTGTATATGGGAAGCAGAATCGGGTAAGATTCCCCTTTGGTGCAACAAAGGCAGAAGGAATTTTACAGCTAGTTCACAGTGATGTGTTTGGACCTGTGTCGGTTATATCATTGGAAAAATATATGTACTATGTATCATTTATAGATGACTTCTCGAGAAATATTTGGATATATTTTCTTAGGAAGAAATCTGAAGTAGTTAACAGGTTTAAATATTTTAAGGCTCTTTTTGAGAATCAAACAGAGAAAAGAATTAAGGTGTTGAGGACAGATAAGGGCTGAGAGTTATGCAGGAATGAATTTGAAGAATTATGTAAGAAGTGTGGTATAGAAAGGAAGAACACTACTCCATATACACCTCAACAGAATGGAGTTGCAGAAAGGATGAATAGGACATTGATGGAAAAATCAAGGTGCATGCTCAGTGGTGTCGGGTTAGGGAAAGAATTTTGGGCAGAGGCAGTGGGTACTACATGTTACCTAGTCAACAGATCACCCTCATTATCATTGGATGACAAGAATCCACAAGAGGTATGGACTGGTAAGAAACCTTCTCTTACACATCTCAAGGTATTTGGTCGTGAGGCCTATGTTCATGTTCCAAAGGAAAACAGGAGTAAGCTAGATAAGAAGGTTGAAAAGTGTATCTTTATTGATTATAAATATGGTCTCAAAGGTTATAAGATTTGGAACCCAGAAACTAAGAAGGTTTTGTATAGATGAGATGTGGTATTTAGATAAATGAAGGATTTTGTTAAACAGAAACCCCTACCAAGTAAGCAAGAACTAGAGAAAATAGAGTTTGATTTAAAGGATGATGAATTAGACTCAATAGAAGAATATGAATTAGAAGAAGAATATCCTCATACTCCAATATTGAGGAGATCAGTTCAAGAAACAAATCTATTGAAAAGGTATACTCCATCAGATTTCTGTTCAAATTTTTCTTTGTCTATTACTGATGATGATCCTAGAAGTGTAGGGAGGTAATGGATCCAGAGGATGGAAAGCTCTGGAAAAATCCCATGGATGAAGAAATGGCAGCCTTGGATAAGAATGAGGCTTGGGATCTAGTGGAGTTTTCGACTGGAAGAAATCCCATTGGCAACAAATGGGTATTTAAAAATAAGTTGAATGTATAAGCAAAAGTGGAGAAATACAAAGCTCGGTTAGTAGCAAAGGGTTATGCCCTGGTTGAGGGAATTGATTTTGGTGAGATTTTTTCTCCTATTTCCAAGTTAAATTCTATAAGATTTTTGTTATATGTTGTTTTTGCATTTGATTTTGAGGTAGAACAGATGGATGTGAAGAGAACATTCCTACATGGGGATCTAGAAGAAGAAATCTATATGAAGCAGCCAAAAGGATTCATTGTGAAGGGAAAGAAGGAGTTGGTATGTAAGTTGAAAAAGTCCCTATATGGTTTAAAACAATCACCAAGGATGTGGTATCAAAAATTTGATACTTATATGTTGGGACTTGACTTCAAAAGAACTAAAGAGGATCACTGTGTTTATTTTAAATTAATTAGTGATCATTTGATTTATTTGGTATTATATGTGGATGACATGTTGTTGATAGGAGACAAGAAGGAGATTATCCAGGATGTGAAAACTCATTTGTCCTCTAAATTTGACACGAAGGATCTCGGTGCTTCAAAATTCATTTTAGGCATGGAAATTAAAAGAGATCGGAAAAAGAGGAAACTATAGTTAAATTAGATAAAATATATCGAGACAATATTGCAGAGGTTTAATATGAAGGAATGTAAATTGGTCAAGGTCCCTATTCTTGTTGGTGTAAAGTTATCAATGGATCAGTGTCCCAAGACATAGGAAAAGGAGGAGGAAATGTCTCATGTTCCATATGCAAGTGTAGTTGGAAATTTGATGTGTGAAATGGTTTGTACTAGACCGAACATTGCACATGCAGTGGGATTTTTGAGCAGGTATATGTCAAAACCAAAGAAGGAGCATTGGATAGCAATAAAAAGGGTTTTCATGTATTTGTGTGGCACTGCTAGCTATGGATTGTGTTGCCAAGGAAGACTAGTATTGGATAGAGTGTTGGACATAGATGGCTTTGTGGATGTAGAGTGGGATGTATATATGGATCATAGGATATTCACAAGCAAGTATGTGTTTAACCTGTTTGGAGGAGAAATCAGTTGGATGAGAAAAAGACAGGTTGTAGTGGCACTTTCAACTACATAAGTTGAATATAGGACAACCACTCATGCAAGTAAGGAAGCAGTATGGTTATAAATATTGTGTTCAGGTATTGGTTGGTACAAAAAGTTGTAAGGATATATTGTGACAGTCCGAGTGCAATTTTTCTGGCGAAGAACCCAACTTATCATTCAAAGACAAAGCATATCGGTATTCAATATCACTTTGTGAGAGACATGGTTGAAGAAAAGAAAGTTTTGTTGATGAAGGTGGACACTTTGAAGAATGTTGGAGATTTATTAAAAAAATCTATGAACACTAAGAATTTATCTTAGTGTAGAGAATCCATGGGCATTTTTTCTCTGGATTGTTGACTATGTAACCCTATAACCCCATGTATGCAAAGAAAACAACAAGTGGGAGAATTTTGGGTATGTGTTATATTCTTTTCACGAATAGTTTCAGTGTCTACTACGTTGTGTCAGGTGCGCAAGGGGGTTTGAGGGGGGGTTGCTAGGCCCCCCCTTCCGGGTTCATAGGGGGATGATATCCCCCCTGTGTGGGGGTTTGGTGGAAACGCCCCCGAGAAAAAAAATTACCTCAGGAAACGTGTCACATTTTTTCCTCGTTTTTCATGTCACCTCGATTTTCATGTCCATTGTTGCGAGGGTTTTTGGCACATCAATTTTTTCTGATGGTTTTTTGTTTCCAGTTAAGAAATTAGGGTTTTTTACTAATACAGGTCATTGGGTTAGGGCTTTGGATGTCATTGGATCCTATATGTATATTGTATTGTAAACAATGTATCACTATGAATGAATATAGAATATGTTGTCTTTTCGGGTTTGGGTTTCCAGGGGAAATATCTCTATGTAATGTGTGTATTTTCCATTGTATCTTTTTTGTTCTTTTATTGAAAATCTATTTGTAGTAAAATATTGTACAAGGTTAAAATCTACAATTTCCCAGTTCCCAATCGTGTTCAATGTACATATACCTACCTCTTAGAGATAATTTATTAAATTGTCAGACAAAAATATATTTTGACCACACCCTGCAATCGCATCCATGCCAATGCAGACCTAAGAACCAAAGTGAAAATTCCAAGCTAATAAATTTCCAACTATGGAGAAATCTCGAGAAAGGGACTTTCATTGGTTAGAAGATTTTTTTTGTGGAATTTTGACGAGACCTAACCCAATCCAATATGTATCCAAGAGAAACATATTTGGAAACAAGAATATGTCATCACAAACTGTCATTGGAGAGGAAAACCAAAAGGGATTTTGTAGTCAAATATTTTCCAAAGAATAAAATATTCTTAAGACCCCACCCTCCTTGGGCCTTGAACATGGAAACCTACTTCCATTTGACCAAATGAGACCCCAAATAATCCGCACTACCTTTCCACAGATATTTGAAACATGTTTTTTGAATTTTGTTAAGTATTCTTTTTGGAATCATTGTCAAGATGTGCCAATACACCTGATATAGCTTTGATAACTGACTTAATGATCACCAGACACCCCCTACTTGATATCCATCGATTGCACCAAAAATTGATTTTTTTCCACTTTCTTGAAGATCCATTTCCAATATTCAAGGCCATATTTATTGGGCTTTATGTTATAGTTGAGGTACTTGAACCCACCTTCCAACTCAAATGTAGGGAAGCCTGCACCATCAATTAAAATTTAGAATGAGGATGACATCACAAACCTCATAATCCAATTCACAATTGGTTAGCCGAAACCTGTTTGAAGTAACAAAAGTCTTAAATAGGTCCATGAAACTCTATCTTAAGATTTGGATAGATACATCTTGAGGACCATAGTGGGGCTACCCATAGTTTTTATTGTATGAATACCTTCTTGTGTCAATCCAATTTCTTCGTGGATTAGTTGACCTTTTAGAAATCTGAATTACTCATAAGATATCACCCTTGAGAGTAATGGTTTAATTATTACCATAGTTAACTTGGAAATAATTTTGTACAAAATTTTTCACAGGGAGATTGGTCTGAAATCACTTAAATTTTATGGGAAATCCACCTTTAGGATGAGATCTATGAATGTGGAATTGAAACTACTAGGCATCCACCCCAAATGTTAGATTTACTCCACTACTTTGAGAAAACCTCCCCCACAATATCAAAGAAATATGAAAATAATTCCACAATCCAACCATTTGGGCTTGAGATTTTATCTTTTTGGAAGGTGTGAATGATACTTAGAATTTCCTCCAATTTCACAAGTTGAAACAACTCTGTGTTATCCTCAGCCTGAACAAGACTCAAAAATATAGATAAAACAAAGAACATATCCAATATTCTCATGTTTTGGTGCCTTGAATAAACTTCTAAATTGTTGAACATCCATTGTTGGACAGGGGCAGACCCAGGGTTCAATGCTACAACAACGCACCAACAAAACCCAACTATCAGCCCTTTCGGCAACACCTGCAAATCAGATGAAGTCTCACCCGAGGTAGAGGCAGGGGTGGTTACAGGACTCTAGTGTTTGCAACCTTAGCTGGGACACATATATTTGATTGTAACACCTTACATAGCACTTAACAGTTATAGTTTAGTAGTATTCAATATTTGTCTACAATGCAAATAAACCCTAATTACAGCACGACGCAGTATTCAACAAGATTCAACAGATCCACGCACTAAGCATACAAATAGAGATCAGATATAGCATTCATTCACATTATTCAACATCAACAGATCTACCTATCATTCATCTATATCAAAGCACTAAGAAATTAAATACATAAACACATTAACGCATCACACAAAGCATTCATAACATAGGATGTACATGGTTCACCCCCACTCTGGGGCTACGTCCACCAAATCTTCGTATTCTTTATTAGCTTTCTCAACCTTCTTACATGCATAGAGCCTTCATATCAACTTTGCAGAGGACAAGAGATCTACGCACTCTTCGCTAGATCCTCCTTCCTCAAGCTAGGTTACAGCACAAAGCCTACATACAGTCCCTTACAACCACTTGCACTCATCCTTGCAGACATACACAAAGAACTTACAACTATTACTTGCACTTAGCACCAATTACAACCGACTTGTCATTCACACTTAGCCATTCATACTCACATGGCACTTAGCACACCGATCTACTAGGTCTACTTCTTACATCACCTCGATACTTATTTATACATTACAAAATCGGGCCTAAACATGGGTAAACCCATGGGCCGACATCCATATGCCCATTACATAATCCCAAATCCCAAAAATCCCTAAAAGGGGGTTGATATCCTACGATCTCCGCTTCGTCTTGTGCTTCACCTTCAACAACCTATCGAAGTCCCAAAAATAGGTCCAACATGACCAAGGATCCTCAAAACTTGGTCAAGGGCCAACAGGTCCCCAACACTCACCTGTGAATCATCTCGATTCACTCTGATCTAGATAATTTTGTCTCAAATACCTCGATCTTGGTTGGAGCTACTTCAACTTGTTGTTGTGCCACAACCTCTTGTTCAGTCAATTCTTGGATAACAACTTCGTTGACAGGTCCCTCTAGGCATTGTTCTGCAGGAGTGACGACTTGCTCAAGTTCTTCTCCTTGGACTTCGATCTTTGTGAATAGATGGTAAGCCTTGTCCTGTATAGGTTGGAGCCTCTGAGTCACTTCCATGACTCTGATCTGAATGGCGTGGACCTATTGTTGAGCACTGCTTTGTTCTTGGGATCACTTCATTCTTTCAATAGCTGACAGGGGCTTCAACTGCGCCTGTATTATTTATGCTTGATACTTCACCTCTTGGAGTTGTGACTCCAGTGTATTTAGTTATAGGTTCTCAGTGAGTCTCTCATATGTTTGGGCACTGTGATCACTCAATTTCTTGCATTCCATGGCAAGGGCCTTTATCCTCTTCATTGTGCCTTGAGAAGTTGCATCTCTTTAATCCCTCACATCCTATGGAGTGTCGGGTACTGCGCGGAGCTCTAAGTATACTAGTATTTATTGTATCTACTGGATAACTTCCATGAGCTTCTCTACTTAATGCTCAACTTGATCTTCTGCCTTTATCTCCAAGCCTGTCACAGAGCGGAGTGCTCTGTTGACTGCTTCTTTCACTTCGAGATGTTCTGCAAGCAATTATTCTTTTTATTGTTGAATCTATGCTTTCTCCTTTTCAAACTTCATTTGGAGAGAAACCTTCTCCTTCTCTGAAAGTTGGCATTGCTCTATGAGTACTTCTTGCACTTGCTTCAAGGCCTGGGTAGCTTCTTCAATTTATTCTTATGTGCGACAAAGGCGAGATTCGGTCGCATCAGCTAGTCGACAGAGTTGGGCTGGCTCATCTCCCAAATATGGTTCTCCCGATGGTAGGGATGCAGTGGACACTGCACTACTGGACTAAAGGACCTGTTGTTCCCCTTGGAGTTCGACCTCGATTCTATCGTACATCTCCCCCTTCTTGGCTTCTTGTTTCTGCAAGATTTCCTGCAAGGTGTCGTTTACAACTGCGATGATGAAGTCAAAGTCATCGACAGTGAGCACAGTATTCATCTTAGTCATGGTGGCTCTAGATTTCTTCCAGGAAGATATTTTTGGGGAAGAAACCTTCCTCTTCTTCAAAGTATCGGCCTCATCTCTAGGTGGTGTTACTTCACCTTGCTTCTGCTCACCTTATTTTCCATTGATATCACCTACCTCATCATCACCCCCTCGGTCAGGTGATGTTGAAGCAGTCTTTTCTGAGGTGCTACTTAAGTCTTGGACTTCTTCAATTATCTTCCTTCTACTAGTTCTAGGTGTGTCATGTTCTATGTGAACGGCCTCTGGGTTGTCAAGTTCAGGATTGGACATGTCTGTAGGGTCAGCAGGGATAAGGAATTCATTTGACCATTCCTTAGTTATCTCCTCGAGGTACTCTTCAGTGATCTTTTAGTATGACTAAAAATCCTCCTTATGTTCATCTTCTTGCACAGTAATATATATGAAGTGTCGATCTACGCAGAACTTCATGAGGGATCGAAAGTGTTGTAAGGTGTTCGTCATCATGCAAGGTTTATCTTGTTAGAAAAACAGGACCGTGGAGCACTAAAATAAAGCAAATGCAGAAAAAAAACACATAAGACACATAATACAATAGAGACACAGATTTACGTGGTTCACCCAGTGTGGGCTACGTCCACCAGAGAAATTGTCAGGTCCTTCCTTTATCATTATCCAGCAAATGAAGGGATACAACCTACAGCAAAACCCGGTGTAACTTCCTCTTCTTTCTCTCACAGTCTCCTCTCTCAGAATACAATATTCACCATCATCCATAGCCGCAATACATTTCCCTCATAAAAGAGGGTTTCCTTCTAGGGAAAAAAATCCTAACATAATCTCTACCGTTAGATCTGTGACCTTATAATGAACGGTCCAAATTTACAATGAAATTACAATATACTTTTACAAGGAAATTTTTGCTTCGGGGGCTTCGCCCCTGAACCCCCATCGGGGGACGCTGCCCTCGAACCCCCGCTGGGGGCCTGATTGCCCCTAGACCCCCCAGCCGGGGGGATAGCTCCCCCGGACCCTGCAGAGGGGGTACCCCCCCTCTGTACTCCCCCACGTGGAAGACTGTACATACTTCTAGGGTGTAAATACTTCATGGGGTATAAACACGGCTGAAAGAAAGGACCTCTAAATCAGGAAGATAATCAGGCTCCACAACCAACAATCTCCCACTTGGAGTCTAATCTCAACAACTCCACCGCTGTTGTATATGCTGGACTCTGAACCTTCTTGGACCTGGCAAATTTCTCATTTTCATCTTCATTCTTGAATACCAACTGAAACTGAATAGGAACTCAATTTCTCCCTAGTTACTCCCTTTGTTAACATGTCTGTAGGATTCTGGCTAGTGTGTATCTTTTCCAGCTTCAATTTTACATCTTCCAAGGTGGATCATATAAAGTGGTACCTCAACTGTATATGCTTAGTCTTCAAATGGAAGGTTGATTTCTTTGCAAGGTGAATGGCACTCTGACTGTCACAGTACAACCGGATGTTCTCTTGCTTCTTTCCCAATTCCTCCATAAACCTTTGTAACCAAATCATTTCTTTACTAGCCTCTGTAGCAGTAACATACTCTGCCTCTGTTGTTGAAAGTGCAACAACCTTTTGCAGTTTCAAAATCCAACTTACTGTTGTTCCACCTATAGTAAAAACATATCATGTGGTGCTCCTCCTGCTGTCTTTATCACCTGCCATATCTGAATCAACATATCCCTGTAGAAAAGTGTCTGAACCTCCAAAACATAA
>JASDQU010100255.1:0-14584 GCA_032191745.1 Picea mariana | reverse complement strand
CATTGCATACATCAAGCTGCCAACTACTGATGAATAAGGGACCCTGGACATGTATTCTATCTCCTTCTGTGTCTTGGGACACATTTCCTTAGTTAATTTGAAATGGTTGGCCAAAGGTGTACTAACTGGTTTTGCATTCTGCATTCTAAACCTCTCCAACACCTTCTCTATGTACTCACCCTGAGACAATGTCAGTTTGTGATTTTTCCTGTCTCTTGTTATTCTCATGCCAAGGATTTTCTTTGCAGCACCCAAATCCTTCATCGCAAAGGAATTGGCTAATTTCATCTTGAGCACATTTATATCCTGCATATTAGTCCCTGCAACAAGCATGTCATCTACATACAATAGCAAGATAATAAAGCTTCCATTTTCTAGCTTTTTAAAATAAACACAGTGATCAGAATGACATCTACTATAACCATGTTCTGTCATAAACTTGTCAAACTTCAAATACAACTGCCTTGAAGCTTGCTTTAGGCCATACAAGATCTTCTTCAACCTGCATACCAAATTCTCCTTCCCTTTGACCTCATACCCCTGTGGCTGCTTCATATAAATCTCTTCCTCCAAATCCCCATGGAGAAAAGTTGTTTTTACATCTAACTGTTCAATATGCAAATCTTCTACTACCACAAGACTTAAAATAGTCCTAATTGAAGTCATTTTAACAACAGGAGAAAATATTTCATCAAAATCTATACATTTCTTTTGTACAAACCCCTTTACAACAAGTCTAGCCTTGTACCTCTTTTCTCCTCCATCTTCTTCCTTCAACCCTTAAACCCATTTATTCTGCAATGCTCTTTTTCCTGCAGGCAACTGAACCAAGTCCCAAGTCTGGTTATTTTCCAAGGAATCCATTTCCTCTTTCATGTCTTTCTCCCACTTCTTTTTGGTGTCTACCTGCATTGCCTCTTCATAACATTCTGGTTCACCGGAATCAGTCAACAATAAATAATATAATGAAGGAGAGTATCGTTCAGGGGGTATACTTAACCTGGTAGATCTTCTAACAACACTTGCAGGTATTTGAGGTACATGTTGCTCCTGTTGTTGTACATTTTGATTTTCTGGTTCCTTTGGAATTTCTTTTTTAGTGATCTCATCAAGCACTGTGTATTCTTGTTTTTATGTTTCCTGTTTCTTTCCCTGCAACTGATCTTTGTACATGACCTTCTCATTGAATATGACATCTCTACTCCTAATGATTTTGTTATTTTCATAATCCCATAAACGATAACCAAAATCATTAACACCATATCCAATAAAGGTACACTTCTTGGATTTTGCCTCAAGCTTTGTTCTATTTTCTTTATCAATATGGGCAAATGATTCACAACCAAAAGTTTTCAAAAAAGAATAGTTTACCTTTTTTTCTGTCCATTACTCCTCTAGAATTATACCATCCAAAGAGCTTGAAGTTCCTCTGTTTATTAAGTAAAAAGTAGTATCTACAGCATCTACCTAGAACTGTAAGGGAAAACTGACATGCAATCTCATACTCCTTGCACGCTCCATGATTGTCCTGTTCATCCTTTCTGACACACCATTTTCTTGTGGTGTTCGTGGAACTGTCTTTTCTCTACAAATCCCATGGTATGAATAGTAATCATCAAATGCCTTGCTATAGTATTCACCTCCATTATCTGATCTGAGACACTTCAAACTTTTTCCTGTCTCATTCTCAACTAAAGCTTTCCATTTCTTAAAAGTATCAAAAACATCAGATTTTTGTCAAATGCAATAAACCCAAGTTTTTCTAGTTGCATCATCAATAAAAGTAACATAATAATGAGAGCCACCAAGATATGATATCGGAGCTGGTCCCCATACATCTATATGCACAAGCTCTAACCTTTCATTCTTCTTTTCTTTTCCAACTCTGATAAATCTAACTCTCTTTTGTTTTCCATAAACACAATGCTCACAAAAGTTCAAATCAATTTGTTTAAGATCTGGCAACAAATTTATTTTGTGAAGGATCTGCATACCCTTCTCACTCGTGTGTCCCAGCCTATGATGCCATAGTGTTGTATCCACTCCTGTAGAAGCTAAAGATATAGAAGAGTTAGTATTACCAGTACATAGATACAATGTACCTACCTTCTCTCATTTCGCTATCACCAATGATCCTTTGATGACATTCCACGTCTTATCTGTAAATATGGATATACAACCTTCACTTGCCAACTGCCCTGTTGAAATCATAATTTTTCTTAAATCTGGAACATGTTTTACCTCTTTCAACAACCATTGGTTTTCATTTCGTTGCTTTATTTTTACCTTTCCCATTCCAACGATTTTGCATGGTTTATCATCACCCAAATGAACCTATCCAAAATAACCTTGAACATAATCTAGAAAATGTTTCTTATGAGGTGTGGCATGAAATGAAGCTCCTGAATCTACTACCCAAGACTTAGAAATATTATCTACAGAAAGAATCAAAACATCTTGTAACACATCACCTATTACATTTGCTTCCTGATTTCTCTCCCACTGTCCATCTCTTTGTTTCTTTGGAGCTCTACAGTCTTTCTTCAGATGTCCTTTCTTCCCACAATTCTAGCACTCTATCTTTCCAAGTCTTTATTTGGATCTGCCCTTCCTAGAATTTTCATGGTTTTCTGAGCCCTTTCCTCTATCCTTTTGTCTTCCCCTGTTCTCTATGTTCAACACATTTAAATGACCGTATTAAATTCATTTAAATGATCTGTAACAAACCCACCTTCTGACATCTTCATATTAAATAATCTCTTCATTAGAAATACCTTATTCGATGCCGAGGGTTTTTCATACAATTTGGCCAACGCATCCATCAAACCCTTCATTGTCTTTTCTTTCGAAATATTGAAAGCTACCGACGCTGCCAGGCTCAGCCATATCGTTCCTAGAGCCTTTCTGTCAAGAATCTCCCATTCTTCATCCTTCATGGCCACCGACTTCTTTGCTACTCCACTCAATGGTAGGAATAGATCCTTCTGATATAAATAGTCTTCCATCTACATCTTCCATAACTGGTAGTTTTGTCTGTTAAATTTCTCGACCCTAAACATTCCATCTTCTGACATTGCTCCCACTCGAACCAGGAACCCTCTTTTCCTATGAGTTACTTTACGCTCTGATACCAGTTGTTAGAAAAACAGGACCGCGGAGCAATAAAATAAAACAAATGCAGAAACAAAACACATAAGACACATAATACAATAGAGACACAGATTTACGTGGTTCACCCAATGTGGGCTACGTCCACCAGATAAATTGTCAGGTCCTTCCTTTATTATTATCTAGCAAATGAAGGGATACAACCTACAACAAAACCCGTTGTAACTTCCTCTTCTTTCTCTCACAGTCTCCTCTCTCAGAATACAATATTCACCATCATCCATAGCCGCAATACATTTCCCTCATAAAATAGGGTTGCCTTCTAGGGAAAAAAACCCTAAGATAATCTCTACCATTAGATCTGTGACCTTATAATGAACGGTCCAGATTTACAATGAAATTACAATATACTTTTACAAGGCAATTGTTTCTTCAGGGGCTTCACCCCTGAACCCCTGCTGGGGGCCTGCTTGCCCCCAGACCCCCTAGCTGCGGGGATAGCTCCCCCAGACCCCACAGAGGGGGTACCCCCCCTCTGCACTCCCCCGCATGGAAGAGTGTACATACTTCTGGGGTGTAAATACTTCATGGGGTATAAACACGGCTGAAAGCAAGAACCTCTGAATCAGGAAGATAATCAGGCTCCATAACCAACACAGCTTCAATAGCCCTCTTCAACTGGAGGTAGTATGTGTGAAAGATAGTGTTCGACTGCCACTGTTTCCCCATATCGCTTGAGTACAAGAGCGTGGTGAGCTTCGCAGTAAGCAACTCGAACAACTCAATGTTCGAGAAGGTTGCACCTTTCGGCATCTCCTAAGCAATAAACGTGATGAGGATTAGGAGCCAGTTAAAGTGGAACTTGTAGCCCTGATCCTGTGCTTCATGGTAGCCTAATTCCAGTTGATTAACTAGGTACTTCACCTATTTCATATGTACACCTTCCACACATTTCCCCGCGAGGTCAAAGACAAAGCCTGTGACTTGCGTGGGTATGTTCTTTCATACTAGCTTCCCTATAATTAACTGACATGCTAGGCACACTATGCCATTCTGGAGGGAGGATACCTTGTATCCTCGCATCCCTGTATCAACATCGTCGTATGTATCCTTGATCTTCTATGCTAACGTGTGATTTGTGGCTTTCCCTGGATAGAAATCCTGTGAATCAAGTCCTTGCATACTTAATCTGGTGATCTTGTGGATCAAGGTTGGATCGACTGTGACATGATGGTCTATCCATAAGTAATTTCCATGGTAACATGAAAGTAGGAGCTTGACACAGGCGTTAACTTCCTGGTGCCTTCCAAAGTGTGGGATTTTCATTATGTTCAACAGGGTGGATTGCGCAAAGTTCATCATTCGTGGCTGGGGGATTATTTTCAAGTTCTTCCCCTTCATCCTAGTCAAGTATTTATATGGGGCAAGCGTACTATGGTTCTTACAGTCCCCTAAGTTGAAGTCGTTGAACTTCAACGCTACAATCTTGTCCTATTGCACTCGAACTACATGTATCCCCTTCGAGAGGTATGCAGTAACCATGGTGTACTCAAAATATCTCAGTACACTATCATGACTCACCGCACCAACTAGAGGCGGGATGTAGTTGGGTAATATGGTCGGTATTAGCTTTTCATTTTCTAGGTCATATTTGTGCTTGGTTCTCTTTTTTGCTGCTGGATGGGATGGTCTGAATCTGTGAGCAGTCGACAGGGAGGCTTGCACTTATCTCATTGATGATGCTTGTATGCCCTCAGAGATTACTCTTTCATTCATGAGGTCGATGAGTACCTCCTTCATAGACTCTTCAACTGCGCTAATTTCTTCGGACATACATGCTCGTGGTTTCCTATCTCAAGTTTTGAAGAATAACTACTCAATACAACGGGATGGATAGTGATAGCTCAATGACCACTGCATGAAATCAACAATTCGGTGAGCTCATATAATCACGGTTGGAAAAAGTATTCTCGGTGCAAGGTTCGACAGAATAAGTATATAACTTAGGCAATGGATCTTTTCAATGGTCGAGAAGCCTTCATTGATTTAGTTATGTCTGTTACAACGCGGTCCCAACGGTCTAGTGGTGAGCCTTCTAATCATAAATCCCTTTCTACCCATTCGGGGTATTGGTCTAACGGTTATACTATTCCCAACAACTATATTGCTTTGTCATGGCAAAGTGTTATGTGACATTGTTCTGATATCCCAATGAAGTTCTAGTTTTGCAAATTTTCCTTCTGCGAAGTTCCCTCTGGAACCATCTATAACTTTTTGATCTTTTCTCTCTTCTTACATACTTTTCTAGCCTGCTTTCCAGTGGGCTTCATCTCATTGTTCTTCTTTCCATTCTGATTCTTATCTTCTCTTGGCATAGTAACTTCGTGTTGTTGAGATTCTTTCCTTAGATTCGAGGGCAATGCTTCTTCTGGGGCAAGTTCTTTAGTCTTTTGTGAGTCTTCTTGTTTTCTTTCAATGTCAACATCCAAGTCTCTGGTTTTAAATAGATTCGATATATTCTCCTACTCTGCAATCAAGTGTGCAATTTTCCTGGTTATGAAATATTTTAATTATTGTTTCTTCTGCTCTAGGACTTCTTCTTCTTTCCTTCTAGCCTGATCCCTCTCAATCCAAGGTTTCCCTACTAATATATCAAATGGGGCATTGTTCTCAATAAATTTAACAACTTCAAATTCTTCTTCTATCAAAGTTCTATGAGCCCTCATAGATATTTGGATGATCTTTCCACATCGGTTTATCCGCTTTCCTCTAAATAATCCTATTCCCCCCAATGAAAGAATCATAGCAGGATTTCCTAAGGTTTCCCAAGTTCTTTATGTTATAATATTCACCTGTGTTTATTAATCCAGGACAGAGTCTATGTCGAAGTCTCTTATTCTTGCTTCTATGTATTATTTTTCTTTGAATATCTCTGATAAGTTGATATCTCGGTGGTCATTTAGGGTTTCTTTCATTTGCATCAATATAGTCTCTGATTCTTTTTGGGGTTCTTCCATGGTATTAGTGTCTTGACCTTTCTCAGGGTCGTCTTGGCTTATATTCATTCTTTCAACCTTAGCAATCATTCTAGGGAAATCTAGAACTTCATGATCCATAGCTTTACAAAAAAGACAACTAGGTCTTGTACCAGGGCATTCCTTAGAAATATGTCTCAGTCTTCTGCAACTGTAAAAAAGAGTTAATACTCTCTTTCTTTTAAATGATCCCCAACCCTTGCTATACTGAGCGCTAAAATCATAGTAACCAACCTGCAAAAAATTCTTTCTAGGATCATGCATCCATTTGTTAGTCCAAACATTATTTATATGCATAGGTATAACATATATTTCATTATTTATATCAGATCTACTCATATCAAACCTCTTTTCTTCTAGTTGTGCCCTAGTTTTTAGACTAGGACAAAATTTATCAAATATACCTAGATCCATGCTTTTGAAACAAAAATTTCCACTAATCTTACTTTTAGCAGAGCACAAAGCTTCTAGATCTAAAACGTTTCACTATTCTTACCTCTATCAAAGCACAACGTTTTCAGATCTTACCTCTTTTCTTTAGATCGAACTTATTTTCTTAGCATAGAGCTTCACAGATAGAGTATAATACTACACACTAGAGGGACAGATCCACACACGGAGCTTTCACAATTTCAAGCCAGATCTTCACACAAAGCATATCTTTCCTTAGTTCCCAGCAATCACAGTTTCAATCCCGACAACAAAACCATTTTTTGGAACAGGGGTAGACCCAAGGTTCAACACCACAATAGCGCACCAACAAAACCCTAAATACTAGTCCTTTCAGTAACACCTACGAAGCAGATGAAGTCTCACCCGAGGTAGAGGCAGGGGTGGTTACAGGACTCCAGTTTCTGCAACCTTAGCGGGGACACAGATCTGTGATTGTAACACCTTACATAGCACTTAACAGTTATAGTTCAGTAGTATTCGATATTTGTCTACAACGCAAATAAACCCTAATTATAGCACACCACAGTATTCAACAAGATTCAATAGATCCATGCACTAAGAATACAAATAGAGATCAGATATAGAATTCATTCACATTATTCAACATCAACAGATCTACCTATCATTCATCTATATCAAAGCATTAAGCAAGTAAATACATAAACACATTAACGCATCACACAAAGCATTCATAACACAGGATGTACGTGGTTCACCCCCACCCTGGGGCTACATCCACCAGCTCTTTGTCTTCTTTATTATCTTTCATAGCCTTCTTACATGCATAGAGCCTTCAGATCAACTTCGCAGAGGACAGGAGATCTGCGTACTCTTCGCTAGATCCTCCTTCCTCAAGCTATGTTAAAACACAAATCCTACATACAGTCCCTTACAGCCACTTTCACTTAGCCTTGCAGACATACACAAAGCCCTTACAACTATTACTTGTACTTAGCACCACTTACAATGGACTTGTCATTCACACTTATCCATTCATACTCACTTATCACTTAGCACACCGTCCCACTAGGTCTACTTCTCACATCACCTAGCTACTTATTTATACATTACAAAATTGGTCCTAAACATGGGTAAACCCATGGGCCAACATCCCCATGCCCGTTACATAATCCCAAATCCCAAAAATCCCTAAAAGGGGGCTGAGATCCCGCGATCTCCACTTCGTCTTGCGCTCTGCCTTCGACAGCATGTCGATGTCCCAAAAATAGGTCCAACATGACCAAGGATCCTCAAAACTTGGTGAAGGGCCAACACCCATCCTAGACAAATCCTTGAATTCTTTGAAGTTAATCCTTGTGTCATCATACAGTTCCCAAATTGTTTTATGGTTATTGCGATGGTTTCCAAAAGTTTGGAAGTATTTTTTTTTTTTATCCCTAACATCCAGCTACAATACACTACTTTTGAGCCTCCACTCCAGCTCTTGGTCTAGGAGGAGTTTCACTCTTTGTTGTTATAGAATTTGCATGTGATCCACTTGATCTTGAGTAAGATTATCCACATCCCGACCTTAAAAGTGATCTACTAGTTATTTTTCGATATCAGAAAGAGATTGAGTCCTCAACCTCATTTTTTCACAAGACCATACAAAAACCTTCTCCTTAATTTTCTTGAGCCCAAAAGAAAATTAAGCACAAATGTGGCACAAACGAGAACCCTTGAATTGATTTGAATATAAGGCTAGTTTTCTTTGTTAAGGATCCAAAATTCCTCCTCTTCACTCCAATGTGAGTTATATTTAAAAGAGGAACCTGAATTTTTCTCCGTATTTCCCAATTCCAATATGATAGGATAGTGGTCTGAAATTCATACTTTCCCAATCCAAGATCGATACTGGTCAATCTTCTAGATAAAATCTTGGTTAGATAAGAAGTATTCCAGATTCTTTGAAACCACATTGATCCTGATAAAATTATTATTCCGATTTGGGACCAATCTCAATTGGTTATAAATATGTCCATCTCACTCTTTCAAATAGATCTACAAAATAACCAGATAGTCTTTCTTCCTAGGCATGAGTTCCCCATATCTATTTTTGACTAATAGTGAGGTTGAAATCTCCCTCAAAAATGAGGTTTTCCACTTGTAAACAATTGATATTAAATATGTTCTTCCAAAAAAAAATCCGTGCCCTTATAGGGCCCATACAAATTTAAAATGGTAAACTCCATATCCAACTCGAAGCTATGGATTGCAATCAGTAGGCCCGATTGGATTGCAAAATAAAAATTCAAGGTGAGAGTCTCTTTAAAACCAAAAATCAGGCCCTTTGAGGACCCAACCGAATCCAAACAAAAAAAATCCCACCCTTTGAAGCACTTCCTCAAATCATTGATTATGGGTCCACACAAGCCCATAGTTTCATATATGAGAATTATATATGGATGTTCCACTTCCACCAACTTATTAAGGAAATATTTTTTGGCCCTCCCTCTCAAGACATGAACATTTAATAACATTAAATTCATGTTGGGGGCGGCTTAGGGGTATTCATGGATTTAAGGACCCTAGAGAGGATACGTTGATGACCCTGGTTTATTTCTTGAGAGGCCTTTTCTTGAGATAATTTAATAGAACATTTTTTTCATCTTTCAACGGCCTCCAATCCTTGGGAATATTTAATATATGGATCCCACCTATTAGAGGATGTGGGAGAAGCAAGGGGAAGGAGCTAGGTTTACAAATGTATACAAACAAGGGAGGGTATGTGAATCTAGGAAAATCCACATAATAAGGAATATTCCCTAAAGGATCCTTCAAGAAACAAGGCTCAAACTCTATGGGAAGTAAATAATACTTTTGAGGGAGAAAAGAAACCTCATCCAAAGAATTAACATAGTTCAAATGGGATGTAATATATTTGACCATACCCGTCAAAAAGCACATCGAAGTATAATGTTTCCATGGGGATTCTAATCATGCCCTATATGTTGTCGAAAAGTCCAAATCATCAAACAATTCTCATTGAGGACCCGTTTCCACATTCCTCATCATATATATCATGCATAGTGATAAATAAATATTACCTATCATGATCTCCTAGTCCTCTGAGGCTATTGAACCAACCACAAACTGGCACATCTCCTTGTGTAGAAATAGAATATTCTAGGCCACGGTGTGTTCCGGTTGAATGACCCTGATCCCTATATATGATTTGGATGGTTGTTCTTCCTTTTCTTGAGCATTCAATTTCTCCTTCGCCACTTTAGTTACCTCTGGGGAATCATATTTGACTAACGTTTATGCATCTCAAACCCTTTTAATAGCTAGTTTGTCATAATCCTCTAGGAGATGACCTGCCAAATGGGCCCAGGCACATAGAAATGTAACATTTACATAATATAGAATTCAAACAAAGGATTTTTTACCAAAAACTATGGTTATGGACTCAAATAGTCTTTTTTTTCATTAATATCCACTAGGATGTGGGTCGCCAATTGCACATTAATATCCTTGTATACATTCTCTATCCCAATGAATGAGCCAATGGTATTCCCAATTGCCATAAATATTTCATCATTCCATAGTTATAGAGGGAGAACGGATGGATTTAACCAAATCAGAATGGTGGATTCTACTTTGATCCATGCATTGAACAATGGATTCCAAGGTTTTAACCTAAGAACATTATGCTCCAAAATCCAACACTTTTATAGTATCCTTTCCACATCATATTTGCAGTGGAAGATAAACCCAATATAGACCCTCAACAAACTATGGACTATGGGTCCATACCCCAAAACAGGTAACCATACCTCTTGCATCCACTAGTTCAGGGGATCCATGTTAATGTGACAACCCATGAATTTACCAACCATGGTGTTCTCAACCAATTTGTCTAGCTATTATATGAAAATATATTCACCCACAAAGAATGATATCACTCCACCTCTGGATATCACCATATTTTTTCCATGACATATTTTGCGGAGATATTCCTTTAGTAAATGCATCGACCCCCACTATTCTTTGAACCCTAGACCAGTCTCGATGAAACATAAACTAGTTGGGGACAAAGCCAAGGGTTTCGTCATAAGCATTGATTCAAAAGATGAGAGGTTTTTGGGCTTTGATTGATAGTCATTGAAGTATCCCCCCTTCATGGGATTAACCTTGGCATGAGATGGAGCCCGAGGATCGAGGGAGTGTAACATACAAAATATATATAATATTAAGTGATAATAATCTTAAATAATAATAATAATAAATAGTTATTAATTGTCTAAGGGATGCATCATTTCATGGATGGTCACCATATGTGCCTTTAGGTTCTCTATATATTTGGCACTCTCATTGTACATCTATTCATTATTTATTATTTATTATCTTATCTATTCATTCATATACATTCTTATTCAATATATTATTGTCCAGTATGGATTACAGTTATTCATCCCTTTTATGATGGATGTACGTGAAACAGATTGGTTAGAGAAGTTATTTATTCCATTTATGATGGATGTCTGTGAACCAGATTGGTTGGAGTTTCGTTGTTTATCTTGGACATTGTTCATACAGTTATTCATCCCTTTTATGATGGATGTACATGAACCAGATTGGTTAGAGAAGTTATTTATTCCATTTATGATGGATGTCTGTGAACCAGATTGGTTAGAGTTTCGTTGTTTATCTTCGACATTGGTCATACAGGCTTGTATCCCCATAAAAAAAAAATTCAGCTAATTTATCCGGGTCTTTGACCACATGAGGGAATTTTTCCATTAAAAAAAAAAATCATCAAAAAATACCTTGGAAGAAATAATCCTTCCATTGCAATAAAATTAGAAGAAGTTATTACTAGATATCAAGAAGAATAAAATTTAAAAAAAAAATATTAAATAAAGAAAAAGAAAATGAGAAGAAAAAAGAAAGAAAGAATAAAAAAACAAAAGGTAATTTAAAAGAAAAAGTTCCAAAGAAGAAAGAAGAGTAAATTCTGATTTTATTGTTGGTGGTTTACAAGCCCATGGTTTTGGTAAACCATTGGCCCATGGTATTTTCCTACCCTGTAAAAAAAAATTACAATGGTAAATTTTTACAACTTGTGTAAAGGATATTCATAAAGGAAAAGTATAGGGTATCATATTAAATATTGTAGAGTTAGATATATCAACAAAAATACGAGGAAAGGTTTTATAATAATTTCTAAATGATACCACCATAAATTTATGTAAATAAAAAAATTGAAGGATTATTATATTTTTAAAATTGAAGTGGATCTCAGAAAGTGATGGCTAGTTAAAAGAGAAAAAAGATATAAAATAAAATAATATATTCCAAAGCTAAAGGATTTTAAAAAAAATGAAAAAGTGTATTGTTTTAAAAGTGGGTTCTTGAAATTCATACATTTATCATTTATTAAAAAAACACTAAGTGAACTATGACATCTACAAAGAAATATTTTTTGGCAAAATGTCCCTATTGCGCAAAAGAGGAAGAGTATGAAAGGGGCCTTATGAATGGAACTTTCCCTTGTCCATATTGTAAAAATATTTTTAATTTAGCATAAAATCAAGGTGACACCCATTGGGAAGTGAAAAAAAAAAGAATTAGAGAACCAATTAATTCATTATCAAGAGAACAATGGAAATTTACAATTTCATGTTGGGTTGGAGCAAATGCTAAAACACCAAGAAGAGAGACAAAAACAAAATCTTGAGGTAAAATTACAAGAAAAAGACAAACACATTTCTTATTTAAAAAAATTATAACCAAAAGTTATTGTTACAAATCAGCGAGTCAAAAGATAAAAAGCAAACGTATCAAAAGTTAGAACAAGCTAATCACGGTCTCATTAAGAAATAATTAGAGAAAGATGAAGAGAATTGTAATTTAAAGAACCATAATCAAAGCTTGGTTGAACAAATCAAGAAGTTAAAGAATGAGAAGAAATTATCAGAAAAAAAGATGAAGAAATATCTCACTTAAGAATTCTTAATCAATAACTGCTTGCACAAATTAAAAGTTTAAAGAACAAAATATTGGAAATTTTGGAATCAAAAAATGAAGACGACAAGTTAGGAAATAAAGAAGAACATTTATTTTTAAGGATACATAATCAATACTTACTTACCTAAATTAGAAAGCTAAAGCATGATGAGAAGTATTTACAAGAAGATCTAGATCACAAAGAAACAATGACTGAATCAGTTTAAATATAGAAGCTTCTAGTTGAAAAAATCCAAACCTTAGAGAAAGAAACAAACATTAATCCAATTGAATTACTAGAAACATCAAAAGTTGAAGAAAGATCCAATAAACAATATTCAGAAGAGATTTGGGTGCCTTATCATTATCCAAATCATAAGATTCGTTATGACCAACAACAAGGTCAAGAGAAATATAAACAATATTCTTATTACCAACAACTAAACTACAACATTGAAAAAGAACAAAGATAAAATCGACGACTTGTATGGAAGCCTAAAATGAGAAATCATATTGAAACAATCGATCATCAAACAATTCCGATGAAACTAGATTTGGTATGAATCACTTCCAAAAAGATGCAACATATTACTTTAATAATTCGAAGATTGTATCGTTTTGTTTTGTCAAGTGTCGCAACTACAAAAATAAAATATCATGAGAAGACAGTTCGATTTAGAACAAGAGATAGGTTGATGCAGGAGCATCACAATTACCAAAAGCGAGCATGGAGCCAGCGCATGTGTTTTTTAACACACGACATATTACTTTGAAATTGAAGCGCCAAACCTTTAATGAATCCTTTATAAAGGAGTGCCTTTTGTATATTGTATTAGACCTCGAGCCATACGCTCGTGTCTAAAGTAGTAGGAGGCATTTAATAGATTTAATGCTGGTAGATAGATGTTTAAGTCTAGATTTGATAGTTAGAGTTTGAGAGAGAAAACGGATATAGACACCCTCATTTTATCTTTGTAACATATCGAGAGCATTCAGGAGAAGAGTAGAGAAAGCACAGAATATTGTATGAAGAACCCCCATGTACAGGCCTTTGAATTAATAGAAAGGAAGCTTTGATTCAAACTCATGGGTTGAGTTTTTTTCTCTGTGTGTTGATGTTATGCTCAGGAATGTTTGTTTTCTGTTATGCATTTACTTTGTATATGCTATGCATGTGATTTCATGTTTCAAATTGAAGTCTAAAGAAAAGATGGAATGAGTTTCAATTGTTTCTCTATCTGAGCCAGGAGATTCCTGCAAGGTGTGCAGTTGAATTCATCCGTAGAGAGTGCGTTGATGAAGGATCAGTAGTTGAACTCTTGTTCTCATTCACCCAAAAGTTGATTTGGGTTGTGGAAGTCGTGCAAGGAGCGTGCAGGCTAAAACAAAAGTCTCAGTTGGGAACCTGAGCAAAGGGAACCAAGGACTATTGCTGCAGGAAGTGCACAGAGTCGAAGGGATTCAACACTTGGGAGTTTTTGAATGATTGCCGCAAGGAGTGCGCGCGAGTCCCTCTGAAAGAGTCAAAGTGGAAAATTTCAGGAGGTATAGAAACCCCATGATATCGTTGAAGAAGAGCACTGGAAGTTTGTGCCGTGGAAGGTTTCAGGACAGAGTTGTAAGTGCGCACAGAGATCTCTTTTTCCTAAGAGACTATATAATTTGTGGAAAAACTTAGGAGGAATAGACCTTTGAACTCCCTGAAGACTAAGTGCGGGGAAGTTGCTGTTGGAAATAAAAGGAAAGCATCGTAGGTTGGCGAGCGAGCAAACGGGTCTCATAGAGAGACACTTCTTTATTTCACAGAATCCCCAAGGGGAGAACGAACGGACGAAATCTTTGGAAAAGGTTTCATGAGGTTCGGAGATGTTGGATCATGTTGTCATTGATGCCAATGGTTTGTCATTGATGCCAATGGTTTGATTACTTGGGAGATTGTTGGATCATATGTCATTGATGTAAATGGTTTGGTTTGATTGATGTCATTGGTTGATGCCAAGTAATTGATTGATATGATTCCCTTGATGAGAATGGTTGGA
>JASDQU010100254.1:700094-760333 GCA_032191745.1 Picea mariana | reverse complement strand
CCACAAGAAAAGGAAAGTTTCCTCAGAGGATCATTCAAGCCATGTTCATGAAGTGATATGGTCTAGGGATGTCCAGTCATAGTAAGACCAGGGGTAGGTGTTGTCCGTGGGTGCCTCTGTAGGAGGTGAGTTGTACCCGTCATGGATGCACTTTTTCCAAGCCCCTTTATTGCCTCTATTTTTCATTTATTGCTTTTCTTTCTTTTTTACTTCAAGGTCTGACCAGAGGACACTGCCTTGGCGTGGTGACCAGAGCTGACAGTGTTACCCATTGGTATCTTCGCAGAAATGATAAGGCTGGATCGTGATGAGACCCCCTTTCCCTTGACCATGCAACCAAAGGTCATTGCCCTGGTGTGGTAACCAGATAATGGCAATGTCATACCGCTGAATACCTATGAACATAATGGGTCGGCTCGTGATGAGACCTCCCATCCTCTTGGTTAGGTCTTGTTTTATTATTTTTCTTAGGGTCCCTTTAGTTTCTTATCGAGAGGCCTTTTATTGCCTTCTCGGAGATCCCTGGGCGAAGCATCTCTAGGTTTTATTTCTTATGGCTTTTATCTTTTACCAGCTGCTTTTACCCCCTGGGCCTTTAGCGCCTTCTTCCCACAGGACAAAGTGTAACCCCCAAAAGGTCATCCTAATGGCCGGACTAGGGGAATGGGATGGATGTGTGGGAGATAAGATGTAAAATGATAGAATGGTGGGAGCGGATGATGGCTCTGCAAATCCCCCTTGGTGGCTAACCAAAACCCATGAATACAAGCTTGCTAGGTCACCCCATTAATCACCCCAACAATGGTCAAGTGGATTAGTGTAAGATCCAAGCAGTTATCAGAAATGAAAGGAACCTAATGCATATATAAGAAGGTTATAATGATCAAACATGACACATACCATGATACCTTGGACCAATTACCTCATGGAGCAAGAGTCCTCTCTGATGCAAGTCCAAGCCGATGGTGATGGAAGTTGCTGCTGCTGATAGGACAAGTCTGGCGAAAGAAGAAGAAGGATGGGCCCTCCAGGGCCATGCTCAGGTCAATCCTGCTCTCGGTACTTCATGTCTAGGACCTGTGGGCCTTGAGACATGATCTCCTAGTTATCCCTAGATATCAGGGATAACAGGAACATTACAGAGCCCAAAAGAAAAATGAAATAATAATCCAAAGGTAAGTGAGAGGTGTGCCTTTGCCTTTCCTTTATACCTCCAATTTGTTTCTCTGTTGAGTTAGTTAACCCCTAGGGTTAACTCCTAGCTTACCCTCACGTGTTATATTCTTTCATTGAGTTACCTTTTCTTTTCCAAGTCAACTTAATATTATAATGTTGAGTTTAGATAACTTCTCCCCATAGTGCATGAGACTGTACTCTAGTGGGGATGACTAGACTACTGAGTCTCTCCAACCCTCTTCATCAAGAGGTGGGGGACATTACAGTCTCCCCTGCTAGAAATTGCTTGCCCACAAGCAATTCTGAACCTGTCTCCTGCAATACCTGTTCACTCTCCCAAGTAGCATCCTCAATGGGTAAGTCCTTCCATTTGACTAAGTATTCCTTGATGCTTCTCCTCCTTAGATTCTTCTCACGAACCTCCAGTATCTCTTCTGGTATCAATATCAATTTCCCTTCTTCATCTAAGGGCAACAGTTCCTCAATTGGAGTGATGTGTTGGCCTATGGCTCTCTTCAAGTATGATACATGGAAAACATTGTGTATTTTACTACCCTGTGGAAGATCAAGCTCATGTGCCACGGCCCCTACCTTCCTGTTGACCCTATAAGGTCCAAAGAATCGGGGTTGGAGCTTTTCTGCTCCACTTCTTTTGATGGATGCTTGTCTGTACGGTTGGAGCCTCAAGTAAACCAAATCACCAACCTCAAATGTGCACTCTACTATGTGCCTGTCTGCCTGGACCTTTTGTTGATTTTGTGCCCTTTGCAGGTGATCCTTCAGTTCTCTGAGTATATCCTGACTTTGCTGAATCCAATCCTGCACCATAGGAGCCTTGCTGTCACCAAAAACAATCTCTACAAAGGAGAAAGGGTCATAACTGTATAAGGCTCTGAAAAGAGTCATACCAATAAACATATGATCAGTGGTGTTGTAGCAGTATTCTCCCAAATGAAGCCACCTAACCCATGCCTTTTGCTGCCCTGATATATAATTTCGGAGGTAGCCTTCCACCCACTTGTTGATTGTTTCTGTTTGACCATCAGTCTTAGGATGGTAACTAGTGCTAGGGGTCAAGGTTGTACCAACCAACCTGAATAATTCCTGCCAAAAAGTGCTCATGAATCGGCTTTCCCTGTCACTCACAATGGTCTTGGGTAAACCATGTAGTCTGAAAACCTCCCTGAAGAACAAATTTGCAACCTGTGCTACACTGAAGTCTGTGGCAATGGAGAAGAAGTGTGCAAACTTAGTTAACCTGTCCACCACTACAAAAATACAATCTTTACCCTGTGTTTTGGGCAATCCTGTGATGAAGTCCATAGATATGCTTTCCCATTTGTGCTCCGGGATGGGTTGAGGTTGTAATAATCCTACTGGATGTGTGTGCCCATCCTTGTTTACTTGAAAATTAGTGCATTCCTTGATGTGGCACATCACATATTCCTTCAACCCTTTCCAAGAAAATTTTTCCCTTACCTGTCGGTATGTTTTGACAAATCCTTGATGTTCAGCCACGGGTGAATCATGGCATGCTTGTAGTATCTTGGCTTTAAAGGCTGACTCAGGAACCAAGAAAATTCGGCCCTTGTAATAGATGATGTCATCCATTAATTGACATGCAAATTGGTTCTTTGAGTATTCCACTAAGAGGTGGGTCTTCCAGTCAACTAAGATATCGGTCATAGCATAAACCGATGGCCTCCTGGATAATGCATCTACCACTACATTATTCTTCCCTTTGACGAACTCAATGTCAAAATCATAAGCCTGTATCTTGCTAACCCACTTCTGTTGTCTCTCATTTAAGTCCTTCTGATCCAAAACGTACTTAAGACTATTGTGATCTGTCCTCACCACAAATTTCGCTCCTACCAAGTATTGCCTGAACTTAGCCAATGCGTGCATGATGGCCAACATCTCTTTGTCATAGATGGTATAAAGAAGCTCAGGACCCCTCAGTTTTTGGCTCTCATAAACAATAGGGTGCCTTTTCTGCATAAGCACTGCTCCAATGCCCTCCCCGGAGGCATCACACTCCACTGTGAAGGGTAGTGCAAAACCTAGTAGAGCTAAGACTGGGCACATACTCATTACCTTTTTCATTTTTGTCAAAAGTCAACTTTGCATCTGAACTCCATTTGAATGCTCCTTTCTTGGTTAAATCGGTTAAGGGTGCACAAAGCTGTGAGAAACCTTTGACAAACCCCTTGTAGTAGCAACAAATGCCAAGAAACCCCTTCAATTCTGTGAGGGTCTTAGGTGTGGGCCAGTCAAGTATAGCTTGGATCTTCTCTTGGTGTACCTGTAACCCCTTTACCCCAATGATGTGTCCCAAATAAAGGACCTCTATCATTACAAATTCACATTTGGATTCCTTTGCATACAAGGATTGACCTTCCATAATGGCCAGAATCTGTTCTACATGATGAATATGCTCCTCCCAAGTCCGGCTATAGATCAATAGGTCATCAAAGAATACTACGAGGTACTTCCTTAATTGCTTGTTGAAGACATTGTTCATGCAAGATTGAAATGTGGCCAGCGCATTGGTCAATCCAAATGGCATCACTAAGAACTCATAGTGACCGCAATGACATCTGAAAGCAGTTTTGTTCACATCCTACTCCCTCATCTTGATCTGATGATAGCCAGAGCGTAAGTCAATCTTGGTGAAGTAAACAACCCCATGAATCTCATCCAATAGCTCATCAATCCTTGGAATGGGATACATGTTCTTAATTGTCTTCTTGTTCAATGCCCTGTAATCAATGCACATGCGCATGGTCCCATCCTTCTTTTTCACTAGTACCACTGAAGATGCAAAAGGACTGGAACTCGGTCTAATGTGGCCCATGTCTAGTAGTTCTTTGATAGCCTTCTCTATTTCGTCTTTGTATTTCTTTGGGTGTCTATAGGGAGTGGTGATGACAGGTTTCGCTCCCTCTTCCAACTCTATGATATGCTCAAACCCCCTATCTGGTGGTGCTCCTCGTGGAATGGGTCCAAAAACTTTGCTATGCTTGTTAATGATCCTCTGAATCTCTGATGAATAATGAGTCTCCCCTTTCTTATCCACTCGTACTGATATTCTACATTCAACAACATATGCAATGTCTTCTCTTCTAAAAATGGCCTCCATGCGCTTTGTTGTAACCACCCTAGGGGTGTTTCCTGACATGCCCCTGAGAACTACCTTTTTCCCACTTTCCTCAGTGAAGGACATCTCCATGGTCTTGTAGTTGGTAGTGATTGGCCCCAACGTACTAAACCACTGAACCCCAAGGATGATATTAGTGTCTGGAAGGTCCATCACATAGTGCCAAATCATGTCTGCCCAATGTAAGCTTCATTCCCGGAATATACCTGTCACAGGGCATAGTGCGCCCTCCTGCTACCTCCACCCTGAATCCTTCAAATTCAACAGTGGGTATGTGTCTTCTCTGTAGTAGGGCTGAGTCTATGAAATTATGTGAAGCACCTCCATCAATGAGAACCGAAACTTTTTGTCCCTGTAGCACCCCTCTCATCCTGAAGGTGTTGAATTTGGGTACCCCACTAATGGGTGCCAATGTTACCTTCTCCTCTGTTGCAAGGTTGTGACTTGCATCTTCATCTTCTGCGTTTTCGGTGGTGTCTGCCTCTATGTTTTGAAGGTGGTCGTAACCTTCATCTTCCTCATTATCAGAAATTACTTCAATGTAGTGTGCCTTGCCTCTGCCCATACATTTATGGGTGGGATCCCAAGGTTCTTTGCATGTATAGCACAATTGTTTCCTCCTCAATTCCCTTCTAGTGTTGTCATCCATTCTACCCTTGCCTCTGTCAAACCCCCTTTGGTCTCTCCCTCCTTGGTTCATGGGAGGTCTTTGGTCTCTTCCTCCTGTGTTTAGAGGTGGTCTAGGGGTGAATCTAGATTTCGCTGCTGAGCCCAAATCCCTTGTCTTCCAAATACAATCTTGTAGGTTGGTAGGCTTGAAAGCCTTCACCCAACCCCTTAAGGGTTCCATCAACCCCTCTATGAAGAGAATCATGAGTCTAGCTTGAGACACATCTTGTACCATAACTGTTATCCTCTGAAACTCCTCTATATATACCTCTGGTGTTCCTATCTGCCTGAGTTGGGTGAGTTCTCTGAAATGTATCTCTAGATCCCCTTGGTCAAACTTGTCTATAAGCCTCTATGTGAAGTCTGTGTAAGCCACGATCTGGTTGTGGCCTAGTGTAGTTAACCCATGGTACCACCAATGATGAGCTTTGCCTTCCAAGTACATAGTGGCAAACTTGATGGCATCCATTTCTCTCATTGGGTTAAGTTGTAGGTACGTATCAAGTTTCTACACCCAAGCCTGTGCATTCACCTTGGAAGATCCATCAAAGTATGGGATTTCCATCTTACCAGCTCTGCGCTCTAGTTCATAGTTATTCCCGTGATAAGGTTTGGGTTTACCCCTGAATTTAATCCCACAATATTGCTCCAGTTTGATCTACCTTTAGATCCCTGTGCTCAGTGAATTATACTCCCTGGCATACTGTGCGAAATTGTCCTCAATCTCGTCTAGGTAGTTTGGTTGTGTCTGGTTATCCAAGAATAAAGGTAGGTAGGGTCTAGGGGTGGTCCTACTGTGTGTCTGTCCCTGTGGTGCCCCTCCTCCATAGTTGTATCCCTCAGTGTGATAATGTGGAATGTGCTCCTACTGGTGTCTAGTCCCTCCATGAGATCCACTAGCCTCTATGTTTGTATATATTTCGGGCCCCTTTCCTCCATAAGTCAAATGTAATAGGACATGCGAGATCTTATCTTGACTGGAATTTACCCTCTCCAAGGTCTTCCTCAACTCATTCTGACCCCTGCGCACGACCTCCTGGTTTTCCTGTAAATGGTACACCAATGCACTCTCTCTCTGAAGTATAGATTGCTATAAGTCTTTTGCAAAGCTTGCTAGGACTTGTGGCTCACTGTCCTCACCTGAACCTTCCATGTTTGCCTCTGGTTCGCCTGTCTGCTTCCTACATCTGCCCATATAGATACCACTGAACTTCTGCATGCACTAATCCCCACTAGCTGGGAGGATGAACGCTCTAATGCCACTTTAATGTTCGCAAGCCAAATTTTTCGCTGGGAACACTAACTTCTCTCTGTTAACTGTTGTTTGGATGTGTCTGCAGGTTTGCTCTTGGAGTTGCGTTTTAGGGTTTGTGTATTCAGTTATCAAGCATGTGAACATAGATCTGAAGATACATCATACAGAAATAAAAGAGATAGCAAGAAACACCAGATATGGAATCAAACAACATAGATTTGACCTTTATTTAGATAATGTGAGAAAACCTGATACAATAAGACTGCAAATCTGGAATAATATCAGATAGATCCTCTAGCTGGAATATGAGCTGCTACAAAATGCTCAAGATATGAAGATACAAGCCTCCAAAGGCTGAATACAAGCTGAAGAACAATACAAGATAAACTTCTTTCCTTCCAGGGTCAAGTCCAAACCCCCCTGGCTGAAGTTATGCCCTCCTGGATAACTGTGAAGATCCAATATTTCGGCCTTGCTGCTAGAAGCCCTCAAATGCCACAAAACTTTGTGGAATGGTAGATCGGGGCAAGGTAAACCCCCTCCTGAAGTCTCAAGCTGAAATACCAAGATCTGCTCCCCCAAATGTTGAAACTCCAAACTAAACTGCGCCCTCCTAAAGACTGCCAAGACCCAATAATTCGGCCCTGTTGATGGAGACCTCCAAACACTCTGAAACTCTCTGGAATGATAGATCGAGGCAAGGTGAACCCCTTGGTGAAGTCTCTGGCTGAGATATGAAGTTTTTCCCTTTCAAACTGAATAGATCTACTTTCCAATAGCGCCTTCCTTTTCTCCAAATCTTGCCAATGCTTCAGGAAATCAAATGGCAAGTATAACTCTCTCAAAATGTACTAGAAATGATGATCAAGGCCCTGCAGAGAAAACCCAAGTGTCCAAATGTCCAAAAGCCTTCTCAAACTCTTGGATCGAAACTTCCTTCAATCAATGGTGTGCCCCCTTGCTGGAAACCCTCCAAGTTACGCCATGTTGCTGCCCTAGATGGAAGATGGTACCTGTAGCTGTTGTAGAATGGTGTGGGTTGAGTATTGCATCCCCGAGACCAAGCTTGGAACAAGAGAGGTGGGATCTTTCACCACCAAGTTGTCCCCTAGGGTTTCTATTCTCAAAACCCTCAAAATTGTTGTGCTCTAGAGCCCAAAAGCAAAATGCAATAATAATCCAAAGGTGAGTGAGAGGTGCGCCCTTGCCTTTCCTTTATACCTCCAATCTGTTTCTTTGTTGAGTTAGTTAACCCCTACGGTTAACTCCTAGCTTATCCTCACGTGTTCTATTCTTTCATTGAGTTACCTTTTCTTTTCCAAGTCAACTTAATATTATAATGTTGAGTTTAGTTGACTTCTCCCCATAGTGCATGAGACTACAATCTAGTGGGGATGACTAGACTACTGAGTCTCTCCAACCCTCTTCATCAAGAGGTGGGGGACATTACATCTCCCTCATGCATCATGGATATAATTTCCTTTTTTCTAACAGTGGACAGATTGCAGATTGGACTTTTGAAATATTTAACTTTGTCTATTTAAATCATGGCACAGTCGTATTCTTTTTAAGATACAACTCAAAGATTCATGATAGTGGACAATTTTATGATCTGGATATTGAAAGGTGTAATTAATGTCCTACTAAGTGAAGGAACATCTATCTTTTTTCTGATATAGCTCACTGATATATAACGTATGTATGCAGAGTTTTTGCTCCATCTGACTACAAAACCCTTAGTTTTGATTCTTGAATGCCTTGAGGCATATGACAATGTAATTTTGTTTTATATAAATAAAATTACAGATTTTTTTCCTTGGAGAAAAAAACAATGATAGAGTTACTAATCTAATGGTGAAGCACTTGGGGAAAATAGCTCCATAGGAGTGTTTTTCCTCCCAGCCATAGGCACCAGCTCGTGTAGGTGCCACCCCCAAGCCAGGCAATGAAGCGACAAAGGCAGATTTGCCAACTGGAGCTCTCAAACACAGTCCCAACCCAGTGTACAACTTAGATGGGCCTTGTTATTCCAAGGATAGAATTCCGGGCAGCTCAACTAGCTCTCGAACATGGAAAAACTTCTTCCTTCCAACACAACCGTACACAGACACCCCCTTTCCCTGCAGAACAGTGCCTCAAGGTCCAAGGAGTCTAGTTTGGCCAACTATCTATGTGAAAGAAGAGTCCATGGTTCTCATCAACACCCATGTCCCTCACAGCAGCATGGTATATCCCATGGTATACTTCCTAAGCAATAGAAGCTTAGCACAAACTTCAGTGTCTATGAAAGTCCAAGCTATAAAACTCTCTAAATTATCAAAATTTACATTACATCCAGCGTTCCAGAGGAAAGAACGGGATTCACAAGAAGAACATACCACAAATGCCATGCAGAGTGCCTACAAAACTAGGGAATAGTTCTCAACATTTTGTTACGTTGCTTATTAAGCATCCTCACCTGCCACATGGAGGCTAATTAAAATTCTAAGTGAGTTACAAGAAAAGAATCATGCTATTGAGAACGACCCTACTTGTTATTATTACATATGTGATAATTATCCAAGACACTAAAATCTGTAGTCTTCTGCTTGTAACTATATGCGGGGAGAAGACGCAGGAGTCATGTAAGAAACACTTAGCTGTTACACGGAATAGTGACAGCTACATGGCAGTCACCTTTAGAGAAGAATCTGCAATAGGGATTCGAGATTGCCATATAGATTTCCTTAGATGCACAAAGATAATCCACTGCATAGGCAATGCATAACTTAAAGATGACAGTCCTGAAGTTGCCTGAGTACTCTATCGTGGCTCTTAGCTGAAGGTAGTTTGATTGAAAAGCAGATCTTGTATGGAGTTCCGCACTCTCTTAAGTAAAAATATGGGGTTTTAACTACCAAAAACAAAACCGAGGAAACATGATGATAATCTGTTTTCTTAGGGAGCTAGTGAAGCTTTGGGGCCCAAAATATAACTACATGCTTATTGGGCACCCATTTTCTCACCATAACTTGGGAGGTCTTTACCAGCATGTTTTACATGTATAGTTGGAAGGATCTAATCTGACCAATAAGTTTAAAAGTCCTCGTCTTTATTTCCTAGGTAGTATCCTTTAAACAAATTACTAATAAGTCAAGTGCTGCAGAAGGAAAAAGTTCTGTATACCTGGAATATGAGGAGAATATGCAAAAATTCCTTCAAAGTACCAGATAGCCTTTGTTGCATTGGGAAAATGGTCAGTTAGAAAACTCCCACCATTCTCTCTGTCAAATGATGCAGTGAATCCCCATTCATTTCCAGCAAGTGCACCCAAATCCAAGATTTCAACAGCAAGAAGATCGCCAGGCCTTGCAGGAGCACCTGATGGGTCTATAATCCTGATTGGCCCACTAAGGTAGTGTGCCTGCCAGTTTGTTTTGCATCCAAAATCATGGCTCCAGATCAATGAAATGCTTGTTCTCTCATGCAATTGAAGATTTTAAATGCAATTGTAGAGGTCTAATTCAGAAAGAAAACTAATGGAAATAAGTGGGTTCAATGTAGAATATTACTATGGACGCATCACAGAACTTGATATCCTCTGCAGAATCGTTGTCCTTAATTGCACCCCCACTAAAATCAACTGTCTCGACTCTGAAAACTTCTCCTTCCACAACTTGTGCAACGTGGGGAATCTCAGGATGCCATCTGTTGTGTAGAGGCTTCTCCTGCTCCCATGGCTTCTTCCACACATCCACGGTTATCACAGGCCTTGGTGTCGTCGGAGCCATTAATCCCAATCCTCTGTAAGTAGAATCAAACTCAATATCATTTGAATCAAATATTACAAATATATTGGACCTGAACGTATTTGAAAGCTAAGGAAATTTGAGACCAAGAATTCAACTGGGATTACCTCTACCAAATGAGCTTCTTGTATGAATCTATCTCCCAGAAACCCACCGCAAACTCTCTCTGCTAAATAGCAACGGAGTGATAAACGTTCTGCATCGCCTGGCAGGAAAGTCTTTCGCACCCTTTTAAGTGCACTAGATTCTTAGTGGGAGAAAGCGAGAGAGCTTGAGGGAAGTCTTTCGCACTTTTTTAAGTGCACTAGATTCTTGGTGGGAGAAAGCAAAGAAAGAAGAAAGAAAGTATTTTTAACGTTCACGAGGTTAAAAATAGCCTTTGGGACAGATTGTTTTTCCATCTGGCTTTTGCATTCGGCCCTTTTCCTGTGAAGTTTTACAATAATCGCTCCCAGCTTTTCAACAAACTCTTCGCTGAATAGATTATCCCAGGAATTAGCTGCCAGAATACTTGCATAATTTTCCCTGCTGTCTTTGAGGGCCTCACATTCTAAAATGAAATGTTTTTCTGTTTCCACTTTTTCGGACGAGCACAGAATACATACTCTTTCTTCCCACTTTTCTTTTGGCCTTTTCCAGTGCCCTGTTTCACAACGGAGTTGGTAAGAATTAGTCCTTAATTGAGCAATAAGAGTTTTAGATCTCCAAGAAATATTGGCCCCTATGTACACTTTTTGTTGATGGTTATAAGTAAGGTTAAACTTTTCAATGTAGTACTTCTTCTTTCTCCCTAGCTCCTTCTCCCAAGCATGTTTGCAAGAAAGCTTGATTGATAGCAACATGTTTCACAGAGACCACATACTTTAAGTGACTTGAATGGCGAAATTATGTATCGTATTCATGTTCTGAGTAAATGCTTATCCCTTGACACCACCGCGCACTTATGTCCGTTCTCCTCGTCACCTCCCCCACTAAGTCCAATCCCATCAACACCACATTACAAAGTCCACGTACGTTCCACAACAGGTTAAATATATTTAAATATATTTAGCGATGAATTTACATGAATAGTTGAAATATATTTAGTGATCAATTTACATCAACTTTATGCAAATCTATATAAAATGATTTTATAGCATACTGGTTCCTCATAATTACATGAATAGTTGAAATATATTATATATTTAGTGATCAATTTATGTGAATCTATATAAAATGATTTTATAGCATATCTGGTTTCTCATAATTATTTGATGACATTATGGATAACGATAATGTAACCTTCCATTTATGTGAATCTATATAAAATGATTTCATAGCATACTTCGTTCCTCAGAATTGTTTGATGACATTATGGATAACGATAATGTAACCTTCCAAATAATTCAAAGAAATATATTTAATAATCATTTTACACAAATTTTATATAAAATGATTTTATACTATAGGTTTTTTAAATAAAATGAATAATATAAAATTAATTAAATATAAATTTTATATTATATTGGGTTTTTTAAAATTGTGTGATGATATTATGGATAATAATAATGGTCAATTTACATGAATTTTATGTAAATTTATATAAAATGATTTTATGATGATGATGGTTAATGTTCATTAATACTAAAATTGGTTTATAGGACCTTAAGAAAGGTAAGAAATTACTTAGATTTCTTTATAATGGTATTTAGATGCTCAAAAAACATTAAGAGGAGTGTTCCAAGATTACTATAGTTTTGATGACTTAGAAGGTTAGGAAGGTCTATACTATGACACATATTTTGAAATTGGGATCTAATTTGGGTATATGCAGGGCATTGTTTTTTTCATCCTTTCTGGGTGTCACAAAGGTGACATATTCTTTCATGCCATGGTGTCCAAGCCCTAGTCTCACTATGTAGCTCATGAGAATTAGTTCTAATTTTAGTAAATTGATTTTATTTTTAAATCTAATCAAAATAAAGGGATACTTTTGATCTTCAAGATAGGGTTGATCACCTCCTTATAATATCTTAATTTTCTTTTATCCTCTAATCTTTTATTTTTCAATGATTTAACTAAAACTTAACATCATTATTAAATAAAATAAATAATATAAAATTTCTTAAATATAAATTTTAAAACTAATTGTTTTTATATAATAAAAAAACATATCTATTTTATTTTATTTAAGTTTGTTATTATATTATTTGAGACCTAACTCTTAACCAAGAAACTTAAACTATTAAGCATCATTTTCTGAGGAATCAATGTGACACTTATTTGAATAACATTCTCAAAAATCAACCATCATGGTTTCATAGTGATGTTTCAATGTAACAATAATTGAAGATGAGTTTATTATAAATGAATTATTCTCATTTCAAATTATAAATTTTTATTATAATTTTAATAAAATTTTATATTATAATTTTAATAAAATTTTATATTAAAATTTTACAAATGAAAATAAAAACAAAACTATAAAAATTACTGAAAAAAATTAGAAAATACTTTACTTTCACATTATTTAGTTTTGAACTTGTATAACACAGGGATGATCCATGTTTTTCTCTTGACTCACAATACTCTATTTTCATTCCCCAACTTCACTTTTCATGATTGAAAACTTTAATTATTGCAAAGAATTAGAAAATACTTTACTTTCACATTATTTAGTTTTGAACTTTCATAACGTAGGGGTGATCCATGTTTCTCTCTTAGTCATGTTTGTCTCTTGACTCAACCAGTACATATCATCTATTTTCATTATAACAATACTCTATTTTCATTGCCCAACTTCACTTTCATGATTGAAAACTTTAATTAGATTATAAGGAAATATTTTACCTAAATATTTTTAAATCTAAATTCTATAATTATAAACAAAGTTATAAAAGTAATATTATGCCAATTTTATTATGCATTGTGATTTTATTTAACTATAAACTTCATTAATAATAGATAGAAAATATTCAATAATAATAGTAAATATATATTAGTTATAAAGGAGAAAAAATACTTGGTAATATTTTAAATATTTAAAATTAACTAATATTCTTAATTTAATGACATCTTTTCCTTTTGGAATTTGTTTATACAATATGCTATGTGTATAGTTAATATTTTACTAATTTTATTTTAACAATTGGATTTTTATTGAAAAGTTAATATAGGTATTGGTGAAAGTCTAATCAAAATTTTATTGTGAAAATCTATAATCAAATTTCATAAAATCATAATAACAATGCAATTTGTATCATATTAATGCAAAAATAAGATTTATAACTGTAGAAATCAACAAAAATATCTAATTACAAGATATTTTTCTCTTCTTTAATCATTTCTTTAAATATTTATGAGACAGTTTTATAATCTTATTTTTACTCCTAAAACATTAAGAATAAAATCAAGTTTCATTTTACACAAAAATAAAAAATAAAAAAATTAGAAGATCTTTTATATCTTTATATTAATTTACAAACACGTTTTTGTATTTTTTTATAACTAAATAATTTCAATAAAAAGACTCATTTGTGATAATGATGTCATCTTTGCTTGACATTCTATAAGGATGTTCTATAGGGATGTTTACTTTCTATATTTTGAGCTTTACATTCATTTTCATTGCGCATCTTCAACTCCTATGCTTACTTTCATAGTTTTCATAGCTTATGTTTATTTATTTTTCTCAATAACCTATGTAAAATGTAGGATGTGGAAATTTTTAAAAATTTTGATTAAAAAATTTAAGTGTGAACAATGTTTCTTTTAATATGTAGTATTTTTAATAATAGAAAACATAACTTTATCCAATCTTACTATTTAATTATTTTTCAAAACATTTAGTCTTATGATAGACATATTCATTTCCAATATATTTAAATATAAAAAAAAAAAACTCTAAAAATCATTTAATATAATTCTATTTATTTATTTAATAAACCTTGTTGCATAACAATAATCATCATCATCATTATAATCTCTTATCAAAGATGGAATTGTTTAATATATCCTCATTTTTATAAAGAAAATTATTTTCCATGCTTCCCTCTTTATGTAGCTAAATTCCATTACATTTAACAACAGTAACTTGCGATAATCTTTTGAGTCAAACACACATTTTTAGTGTATCGAGGAAGAAATTAACATTATCAATGCAAGCATTGATATTAGAGAGTATTGTTTTTATTTTTCACTCTTCACTATAAAAAATATATAATAATACCAAATGTAGGTTAAAGCGTTGGAGCTTTAAATTTAAATTGAAAACACTTTGATTGGTTGAAACAAGAGTGCAATTTCATCTTCTATGTAAAAGTATATGCAAAATATACTTTGTAGGAACATTGCAACTATGTTAGATGTACATGATTAGTTTCGAGCTAACAACACTAATCTTGCTTATGAGATAGACTACCTTGGGATAGAACATTCATGATCTATGTGCTAGACCACTTTGGTATAGAACATTTAACTTAGTGCCAACAATAGTCAATACATTGTATTAATTTGCTAACAACTCAAATTGCCACATCAAAACCTAAACGAACCACACAAATGATAGAAGCAATGATCAACTTGAATAGGATCGATTATTATATACGCAATATAACAATTCAGTTGGATCAAGTTAATATAGTGAACCTAAAAACAAAACAAAAATAGATAGTAATTATGCACTCAACCTACACCAACATTAAATACCATCATGAAAATTAAGTGAGCTATCATATTCTTTGTACAAATTCTTTTATTTTTTTATTTTTTATTTTTTTATGCAAAAAATGATTATAATTTTATCAATTAAAAATAAAATTCATTACTTACAACATTAAAAAAAGATCCAATAAGGCATATAAGATCCGTGAACAGAACTGTGCCAACCCATGATTCCTTACAGTAAGATCTTCTAAATCCCTAAAAAAAAGTAGTTTAGAAAGCATTCACTAGTTCATATGTCTCTACACATTCCCATTAAAAATATTAGATAGAATTAAATTACAAATAGAGCATTGAGATGCTCTCAAAACAACATCATGGAATTGTTAAATAAAGGGAGGATGGGAATATTCATAGACATAACCACCCACATGTTTCTAGATGATTTGTTCACCTCATACTAGTTGTAAACCTTCCTTTGATAGAACATCAGTAACCTGATTCTTTTCCCTATAGACATGTAGAAAGGATGTGTGATCAAAAGCCTAGATTAAGCCAAATATCTCTTCAAGTAAGGGTTGAAGAATATAATTCCTCAACATAAACTGTTTTTACACCTGTTATATCACAAGAAGAGAATCCCCCAAAAAAATGGAGATTTTTTACACCTTTTTCTATAGCCAACAAAAGGGTCAATCAAAGAGACACCAACTTAGCTAAGTTATTAGAGCCAAGCCCCACTTCTACTTTGAACTTAAAAGAGTGAGTCTTAGCTAGAAATAATATACCCCTAGATCCATAAGTCTTTGGATCACCTTGTGAAGCCTCAAAATATATCTAGGCTACATATCTTTCAATGTGCTCCTCTACCATTTGTGTACTTTATTTTCATTGTTTAACTTGTTTGAAGTAGGATAATATATTGAAGCTTTGAACTACACACTCAAGAGGAGGGTTAACTCTATCCTCAAAATCTTTGTATAAATATATAATATATATCACATAAAATTATAAAATCATCTCCACCATTTATTCTTTGTCGCACTACTCTATAATCTTTTTCCACATAAGGTTATGAGCATAATATTGGTACAAACTTTTCTCATTCAAAAAAAAAATTGTACATCTTAAACATATAATATTTGTTCATTTTAGAAAAAATAAATAAATTCTACATCTTAAACATATAATAAATATGCATTGTCTCATGCCCTCATGAATAGATATTTATTATCATACTTAATATCTTTATACCAAGAATAAACATACTCATCTTAAATAGTCATAATGCATTACTCTCTTTCATCATTGACTTATTTTTTCAAAATATCATTGCCAAAATTATTGTTTAATTTTTATTTCTTATACAACATGACTCTTTATTTTTGGGTTGGAGTTGGGAACTTATTTTCCCCCAATCCCTTGAGTCCTTCTACTGGAATCTATTATTTACTAGGAGTGATATTGAATCGGGGCTAAGTCAACAAGACTATCACACACGGGATATGTCACTTAGAGAATTCTCAAGTAGAACCCAGATGAGGTGCTTTGAGAATTGAACCTAGGGTAGTTATGGTAAAATACCATCGATCTATCAGTAGAGTACAACCTAACCAACATAAATGGATGGCCTTAAGGATAACATGGTGTGGGATTTCATCCACTTATGTATGCATCATTAGCACTATTTGTTAATAAATTTTGCATATGTTATTCTCGAATAGCATTGTTTACTTTGCACACTCTCACTTACTCAAGACATGTTCTTATATGCTTATGTGGTTCATTATTTAATCCTATAAAATTCCATTATCTACACCATTATGTTGGTTAGGTCTACAAGTAGAGTACAACCTAACCAACATAAATGGATGGACTTAAGGAGAACATGGTGTGGGATTTCATCCACTTATGTATGCATCATTAGTATTGTTTGTTAATAAATTTTGCATATGTTACTCTTTGTTAGCATTGTTTACTTTGCACACTCTCACTTACTCAAGACATGTTCATATATGCTTATGTGGTTCATTATTTAATCCTATTAAATTCCATTATGTACACCATGGACAATCATATCATTGTCCCTTATCATCTCTTCAAGATTACAACCAAATATATATTTTTTGTTAAGCACAACCCTCCTAAGATGTGAAGCTCCTCATAAGTCGATAAATTTGATCATTTATCAATTTAGACACTATTGTTGGCCTAACGATTGGTATCATAATCGAGTCACTACATGACCTGAAAATTCACTGAATAAATCTATATGAGTTGAATAACCATGTGGACAAGGTCTAAGTAGAACAAGCACATGGTTGATCCAACTCCCCTAGTTATCCTTATTTCACACTCACCACAACCTCCAATGGAAAGTAATACCAAGTCCACCAACTCAATGAGTCTTCATGCAACCATATATCTATCATTGTTCAATCAGTCTTCATTCAACCATAGCTCTATCATTGTTCAATGAATCTTAGTGCATAATTATTCATGCACATTATTTATGAATTGTGCACACAAATAATTATTTGTGCACTTGGAATCATTCAAATTAAGCTTTGTAATTATCAAGATAGGGTTAACACACTTTAGTGAACTTATCATGATCTTATCTTGTATTGTCATAATCCAAAGTTGTATGTAATTTTAACTTGAGGAATTAGGTGTTTAGTGAATTATAAATGAATGAGGCATTCATCCTTGAGTTGATTGCTTTATTTATTGGACTAAGGTCCTAATTGTATTTGATGAGCAAGTGAACAATTAAGAATTAGATCATTGAGCATCAATCCTTTTGATGTAAGGCACAACAATAAATATGTTCTATTGATCCATGAATGTTTCCTTCTCAGAGGGCTTTACCATGTGAATCATGGTGTTCCTTCTTTCATTTGTGTTTGAGTTAGTGCATACGTGTTCAATCTGATGACTATCCCCAAATTCCTACATGGTGTTAGATCCATGTGAATATTAACTCTTCTCCAAGATCAAGAAAGTGCTTTTGGAGTATTTGTGAATTTTTCCTTCTGATTTATTGATTACGCCTTGCAACAAATTTCTACTGATGAAGTCCTTTAGATCCACCATAATGGATATAAAACAAAACTTATGGTTCCTTCTAGATCTAAGTTTGAAGAGATGTGGGTGCTCTTCATATCTATGTTAATGAATGCATTTAGGGAAGATCTAATCATAAAGATGCATTTTGAATTATCAAAATAGCTAGGGTAGGCTTCTATTTCACGAAAATCAACCTCCAAATGCTTTATATTTGTAGAAAAGATCTAGCTCATTATGAATTGTCCATTTTCTCTAAGGTACATTTTTATTTTTTTACAAAACAAAGCAACATATTTTTTAAATTTAGAAATTTTAATTCACTCAATTAGTTATTGTGAGAATAAATCAAGACACAACTAAGTTGAATGAGGTCTTAGGATTAAACCTGATCAACTCTTATTCTTTTATTGGGATCATTCACACCCTCATTTTGTTGTCCCACCATGTCACCAAGTGATGCAACAACATGTGGCACATATTCAACACACACACCACGTCACTTCTACATGGACCCTCCTTGACATATGAGCTCAACAGTGAAGGAAACCAGCCCTTGCCAATTGGCATTTCTTGACACATGGACCCTTGATTGCACTGACATGCAGACAAGCACCTCAATTGGAGAAAATAATATTTCCATAAGGTCAAACCATACATGACGATAATGCTCGATAGCCCACATAGAATGTAAACTCAATGACAAACCCTATGATGCACATTGATACATGGCACCATATTACAATGTCATTAAGATTTCCATGTGGTCTTGTAACGAAGTTTGACATGGCTCAACAAAATTTTCCATGTCAACACCCATATTGCACACATCATACTATCACATGGTGTCATTGATACCACACCTCCACAATGAGCATGCATAGTCAACTTGTCACATCAACAATATGGCTCTACCCAATTAGTTGATAGTTGAACCTTGTCATCTTAGTCCATAGTTATAATGCCACATTAGTGATTTGCACAGTCAATATATTGCATCATCATACACATTGCTACATCATCACATGTTTTAAGACTCCTCAAAGTTGCATTTTTGAAATCAACACTTCAACTTATGTAGGTGATATCTTAGCCATATAGAAGTATTTTCAATGAATAAATTTTTATTTCATATAATGTTTGAAGCTCTACATAGTGGCTTAGTTATTTTTAGCATTTTTTGGTTGTCTTTCATGCAAATTTTTTAATGTCTTTTTAGATACATTGCAAACCCCATTTTGGAATCCTTTTCAAGGTCATAACTTTTTAGTGACATTTGTTTTGAAATTGTGTAATTTTTCAATACCTGGTCATTCGTGTAAACATATTTCATGTTTGAGCTCCTATGCAACAAGTTCAATATAATTGTTCTTTGTACCCATTTTGATTTCTTGGCCTCTTAGAATTTGTTGCATGTTCTTTTGAGGTATTTTAGACTCAAATTATTAAATAAGGTACTTCTATTTCTCTCCATGGATTCTCTTGCTTCACTACAAGATATAATCATCAACCTTTAAGTTTAGTTTCTTGAAAAGGATAAATCCATCCATAATCTATGGGATCCCAACCAAAGCTTGATCCTAAAAGTGAATAAATTAAAGCATAAGAAAGAAGCATCATTGACCTCTCATGAGCATTGTTTTCTCGTTGTGTTAACAATTCATGAGAAGAGCAATCTTCTTGCCACTTTTCATTTATCTTCTCATGCATTGTTGGCTATTGATGGGCCACTGCCTCATGCATTTAAGCAACAAACCAAATTCATTAGCTCTAAATTACTTCATTGGATGGGATACAAAGGTGGCAGACTTGGTAAACATGCATAAGTTATTGTAAATCCCACTTAATCCAAAACTCAACCAATTTGCATAGAAATTGGATAATTTTTTACTTCATCCCCATTTGAAAGGCAATGTAATCCCTCTATAATACTTATTTCACATGAACCAAAGCCTTCTTATGCTGCTTCATCTCATATTATTTTGCAATTTTATGATCATTCACTACTATCTAACTCATCGTACAATATTTTATCCATGCCAACACTTGAGTTTGATTCTAGTTTGCAGGAACACATCTTGCACTTGTTGATCAACCAATTATGGTATCTTATCTACCCACATATCATCCATATCAACCCCTCATTATTGTGATCAAATGCATTTTCACTCTCCATCCATGCATTGACAATTCTATCCCAATGATACTTCTTATAGATCTTTGAAGAAGAGGCATAATAGGTAAAATCTTGGATAGATACCTTTTATGAGAGTTTTTTGTGGTTGGATTGATTACTAGGCATGGAAACATTTGATTCTGTGTTTAAATTGATCTCATTGACTTGTTTCAATGATTGTACATCAATGCATTCCTCCCCACTCCATTTGATTGCTTGATTGATCGTTGACAACATTATGGCTTTGTTATAACCACTTTTCACCACTTGTCCATTAGGCTACTTTTAAATTTGTGTTTGTTTCACCATTTTTAGTGGAGGTGATTTGGAGCTCATTGTTAGACTAAAGGAATCTTCATTGACCTTGTGTTTCCTTCACTATTTTTTTCCTCATATCAAGTGAAGGTTTTTGGAAGGTTTTGAGTTACGCATATAGACTCTCCATTGCAAGATGCTTGGCACCTTGTCTTGGGTAGATTATAGTTTCTAACTTTTTAATTAAATTCACTTGACATAGGCCCAATTTTTCCTGCAATGTTTGTGATTAAGGGGGGATGGCATGTACTTTATATTATTGCAATTTTGTTTCACTTTGATTGCAATTTTGGTGTTTTCTTCTCTTTTGTGAAGCAATTTGTCTATCTTTGTAGGTTGGCACTATTTTGTTCTTGGAGCACTTATGCTTTCTTTTCACAATAATGATTATATCTATTTGGAAAATCTTCAATGTGGAACCTTGGAAAATGTTCTAGAGAAAGTACAAAATTAGATGATCTAATCTCTACAAACATGGTGTTCCGTTTTGTGAGATATTTAGACAAAAATAGAAAAGTTATTTTACCCCAGAGGTAGTAAGTAATCTGTCTAAAAAAATGGCTTATAAGATAAATAAAACGATAATACATAAACTAACTAGTTTGTGTTAGAATTTCATAGTTGTATTCCACTAATTTGACTTTGGTTTAGTACCAAGTTTTCTCCATTTTCTCTTCTATGTATCTAGTACATGGTAGTCTAGATGAAAGAGATTCCATGATGGGGAATCCCACGAAGTTGGAAATTTTCACCATCGGTTTTSACCAAGAAGTCATGTCACTTCCATCTCCATGATCTTCACCTTAAGACTGGACATAGAAGTCTTGATTTATGTTTATCTATTCTCCATTAGTTGTAGGCAACCTTCTTGATATACATCATAGGTGCTCCATTCGTTCTCCATTTCTGTCAATTGGGATTCCAATTGTGATTTCCAACACACTGATTGAAGGATTTAATAGGTGAGATCCCCTTGGTTCTCTACAATATCATGACCATAGAGGTTGAGGCTTATTTTTAGATCCCTTATCTCCCTATAAAGTCTGTAACAACATTATGAACATTTTCCAAAATCCATCTCATTGAGTCAAGGGTGAGAGGTATGACACAAGTACTCCATAGAGGAGGAGGAAGGTTGTGGACAAAGGAAGGGATTGAATGATTCCTTTGTTGAAGGGTGATAATAATTAAAAGTTCCCCAAAGATGAACCATAGTTGATACAAGTGAGACAGTAGGGATGTGTACTTCAATTTATAGCAAGGTGCATGCAAAATAAATAAACAATATGGGGGAATTATCCCCCTCCCTTTGATTTCATGAAGCTTTATTGCCTTTTCCCACCTTTAGGAAGTTCTAAGAATTTTCCTTTTGATCATGGCATGGGTTGAGCAAAAGAGTGGAGGCGTTCTTAGTTAGGAAGAGTCGGCTTTCCTTCTATCATTACCATGCCTAGGTGGCACTTTGAAATTGATGGATCCAAGGAGAGGATCTTCAAAGGATTATAGAAATGGTGGTTGAAGAAGCAAAGGATCCATTTCATAGTGATAAAATGATTGTGCTTGAGTCTTTGATTATAAATATATATGACAAAATTTTGTCTCTTAGAAGCATTAGTCCTTGGTAAGCCACAAGAGATTTGTTTTTTTCATTGGTAGCTTATCCAATTTTATAGAGAAAGGATAGTTCTTGTTGTTTATAGAGAAATTGAACATCTAGTATCGAGCATCAATTCATTACAAATTGTAACATTTATTAGTTTTGATTAATGTAAAGCACACCAATAAATATTTTGTGTTGCTTCATCTATGTTTCCCTCTTAGAATGTTTTACTGTGTAAAACACGATGTTCCTTCTTTGATATGTGTGTGATTTAGAGCTTAAGTGTTCAATTTTATGACTATCCCAAAGTTCCTAAAATGTATCACTCCAAAAATAACGTGAGGAAAGTTTTGGCCAATATGTAGACTTATTTAATAGGACTGTGTACCAAGCTACACATACTACATCCTTACAACCCATATCTACATCAATTGGTGGAAATAATCCATTCAAGGTGTATATGAACTTTGACATCCCTATATTTGATGGTGGTGCTAATGCAAAGACACTTAGTGAGTGGTAACATGCTCTCCAATCCTACTTTGAAGCTGATATTTACAATGACACCAAGAAAATAATCTTACATTTCATAGAGATGTCTCATGTTCCATAGAGCTAGCGAGAATCCTACAAGAGACAGTGCAAAGATCATGATGCATAGACCATAACCTAAAATGGATTTATGGAGGGCATACATAAGAAATACTATATGTTGAAGAATTATGAAGAACAATATAGGAGATGGTAACCATCATGCCAACATCATGAACATTTTGTGCAAGATTGCACAAACGAATTCAATGAGCTCATGTTTCAGTTAGACATCAAGCAACCAAAGTTCAACATGTTCTCCCCAATTCCTAGGGATAACTAAGGAGATTATGTATCGAGGCCCTCAGGTTGCAAACATGGAGTACAGAGAGACAACTTGACCAGTAGTGTCCACTTGCACAGAAAGAGACCCACCTCACCACCACAACTCTAGGTTTGTCTCGACGATATCCACCACATCAGCTGGCCTCCATAAGACATTGGGTCTTTCTCCATGAGGTACAAGCCAGGTATTATGGTGATTTTCATTTCAAAATTTGAGGCATTTGAGTTTGTTGCATCTATTACTTCTTTTGATTATGTGATGTTTTCTTGGACATTATGCTCTTTGTCATGTTTCACTTTGGTGGTTGACATTGCACCCTAGTAAGTGGGTCACCCTTAGGGATAGGGTTGCTATTGGGAGGTCCTCTTGACGAGTCATCGTTCCATTCTCGACCATACTTGTCACTTTCCACACTTCATCCTCTCATCTCCTTACTTTTTGTTATTTTTGGGTGTACTGACCCAAGAAGAGGTTGTCCCTCATTTCATGGGAAGAAGGGGCTAAAGGCCTAAAGGCTTGTAGCTTGAAAAAGATAAAATCCAAACCATTAACCTTCTAGATGCTCACCTAGGGATCCCAAGGACAATGAAACGTCTCTTATAAAAATTGATGGGACCCATGAAAGAATAACTAATAACAAATGCCAACCAGGGAGGGGCATGTGTGGGCACTGTTTTTGTTTCTTAGATAGAAGCCCCACACATGTTTCCAACTTGCGAAAGCATTGTGTGACCAGGGTAGATTCAAGGTGGGCACATTTTTTATTGCTCAGGTATAATCCCCACCTTGGATTCAACCTGGAAACATTTTAAAAGAATTAAAGGCAATAAATGGGCTTGGAAAAAGGTTGCATTGAAAACGAAGGTGCAACACACCCTCTACAAAGGCACCCATAAGTGATACACTACAACCCCTTGTATGTCATGAACCCCATGCCCAAAAGTATTCCCCTCATCCATGTCACCTCATCCACATGACTTAGAAGGAGGATCCCTCGGGAAACACCCCTAAACTTGTGGTACGATTCACCCAATAGGTCATTTTGTCAACCCTCCCATACCTAAACTTGGAAAATTCCATAGGGTCTTTCATCATTGGTTTATTTTGATGAGGTAGTTTGGATGTACATGCTTAGATGACTCTTTTATTGATTTGATTTTACTCATCATGATGCTTTGAATTGAGATCCTTGGAGGGTGTATCCATTTGTTTTTTGCAGGACCCAGTTGGTGGACAGTTTTGAAGGAACAAGCCTAGCTTGGGCTCAATTAATGGACAGTTTTGGAGGAATAAGCCTAGCTTGGGCTTCCACGGGGATTGGATCCCACAGGTTGGATTCCAAGGGCCCACATGACGGATCACAAAGACATGCCTTTGGAATCTTAGAGGAGATTATGGAGGACCTAACCTAGCCTCTACCACCCAAACGTTTTTCCTAAGAAGGCCAATACGTCACTCTTGAGGGCTTGACGTCATGGTAGGGCTAGGGTTTGGTGGTGGTTGAGGACACTTGACACGTTTTGAAGGAAGGAATCCATGGATCCTGGAGAAGAGGCTTAGACTGAGGACCGATGGCCTTTGGAGGCCTAGCTCACCATCTCCTTCTCCAACGACTTGCAAAAAGTGCCAAAATGTCACCCTAGAGGGGTGACGTCTTACTTAGGGTTTTACTTATGTGCAAATTATGATTTAAAAAAGTATTATTTTGTGTAAAGGGGAAAGATTAGGTATTTTAACCCCTTGTCTTGTGGTTTACCCTAAATTATGTGGACAAACTATGTTTAGAACTTTTTGTATAAATAGAGATCATTTGTATCTCATTTCAACATAACTCTCCTTTGTGAGAGAGACTCCTTGGCTGAAATTTGTGCCCTACTTGGGAAATTTTGCATATATCTCTTATCACTTTCTCTTGTAATGGTTTATATTTGGATATTGCATGGACGATGATGTGCTATCTCTTGTGGAGGCTTATCTCTTGCTTTATGGTGGATTTTCTTGGTCAAAAAGAGGTTTATCTTGTTAATGCTTGGACTAGGTAAGGAATCTCTCTTGTTATTGCTTCTTTTCTTGGTTACAAGGTTAATTTTCTAAGCTTTTGGGGAGTATAAGGGAATACAACCCCATTAAGCCCATCATTTTGTCTTGAAATAACTTGTTTCATAAAAGAATACTAGGAGGAGTAAAAGGGTTTACACCCTCCTAAGGTTTTTCCTAGATAGTTTAGCTTGCCTTGGGGATTAAAAGGGATTACATCCCCAAGGAAGTAGCTCAACTAGATCTTTAAATTTTATGAACCCACAACCCAATATCTAAAGGCTCTAATCTCCTTGCACCAGAGAAACAAAATCATTGCATTGGGATATGTGAAATCACGAGATATTGAAATTGTCTAAGTTGGAATTTATTCTATGTGCTTAAAGCTCACTAAGGCCTCTAAGGCGTTTTGTTTTGTCAAGGACTTATTGCTGCTGTAATAAAACAAAGCTACAGCCACCAGGGCTGCAACAAACCCTAAACAAATATCTAAATAACTCACAGTTCAACCGCAAAAAATTACTAATAATTTATCCCTATAATCTACTAGTCTCAGTGCATCTTTTGGGTGGATTACTTGTGATTTTTGGTAGCTGATTTTTCTGTTGTAACAAATTGTGTACTACAGTCATAGGGATGCAAATATATCTCTACAATACTTGTATATAACAACCTTACATTGATGATAAAGTCTTATGATTTTACACTTGAGTTGTACTAGTGTTTTGCTAACTTTTCTCTTATATCATTTGATAGGATTTTAGAATCTTTTTAGAAGAATATTTGTTTTGCTGATATATATCTCTGTTTACTGCTGCAATTAGGGACAACAAGCTTAATTTGCTCGTCCACCTAATATATTACATGCATACTTGGATTTTCGTGTGTCTCGGGCAGGTACAATCACCCTTTGCAAGTACTCATACTTCTTGGAAACCATTGGCCACCACCGAGACGTGTCATAAAAGACATTTTCCACATAGAAAATTAACCTATAGGGCATCCATCTCATCATCTCACTTTCCGTCTCATTCCCCCAAGGGTCATCGGCATTCCCCCCTTGAGGTGATCACTTCACCTTTAAAGTGATGAAAATACCTATCTAAGGTGGCAGTGGGTAGGTGTTCTCTTATTGCCATTTTATGATTTGGGGGGCTTTGCCTAACTTACAACTTGTGCGATAACACAACCTAACTATCATTTATTGGAGTGGACTGTATTAATATACCCAATTTGAGTTTATGTTTCTCATTTTAACTCCAATGTGGATGCTCATTGATTTGTGCATATGATCCGGATTATTTTCGGCACGAAATGAGATCGGAGATATAATAAAGAAATACACAGAGATATTGCATATATTCAATAATATAACATAAATGTATCAGAGATGCAACCATAAACATAGATATGCAGTAATACATGATTTCTATTAATCAGAGAAATGTACAGAGACTGTAAAAATAAAGAGTGAAAGACTCGCTAGAATGGTGGTAGCTTTTCTCTGAGAAGAGATGTGACGGCTACTCACATTCGCAAGAAGATGATTACAATGAGGCTCTGAAGGCACTTTTACAATAAATGGGAATGCCAAAAGTCCTAGACATCCAAAAACCTAACCCTAGGATATGAAGCGCCAAAAGTCATGTGGGCCCTGTTTGGGTAAGTGAGTACATCAACTTCCTGGGGTCGTAACTTTTGCATACGATCTCCGTTTTAGGCATGTGATAGCTCGTTGGAAAGGTATCGTCGAGGAGATTCATTTTGGGGGCTCAATATGCCTTTGGATATCATTGAGAACCTCTATCTTGAAAAACCTTCATTTAGGCCCTCAAAATGGCCCCAGAAGTTAAAACCTGCTAAAAATAGTAAATTGCCAAAATTGCCAGAAAACAATTTTGAGCCAGTCAGAAAAGGTGGGTGGCCACCGATATCCACCTGGATCAGCATAAGATTGAGGAGAGGCTTCACACCAAGCATTGCAATGGTAATTCTCACAGTGACTAGTGCAATGAACATAGGAAAATTTAGTGACAAACCATAGTATGTGTCAAAGGAAAACCAATAGCATAATAAACACAACATTATGCTCAATGATCCACCCAAACAAAATATTGTCACACAATTCAATGCCAACAAAAAGAACAAAAATAGACAAGTATGTGGTGTGGCCTCCACATGTTGACTTCACACACTTGATGGGTATTGTGTGCATAAATACCTTTAGGTGTAGGTTTTATTCAAGCTACCAATGTAGGATCATAGGAAGAAATTTATAACTTGAGAGCCTAAATCATCCCACACAAAATATCTCACTAGCATGCAAATAGGCTCAACTCAAACCATAACAACTTATATGGAGGAAGCAAAAGAGTGGTTGTTCCACTCTCAAATGTGGGTTTATCAAAGACCTATTAATTGTACCTTAGATAATAGGAGTCAAAATAATTTGATCTTTGCAACCTCTATGCAATAACATGAACTTGTAACAATGATCCATAATCCTATATGGCCTTAGAGATTCATTAGCACATATCTTAATGAAAAATAAAATAATAGTAACCAAAAATAAATTTTTAATAAGTTGTGTTTAACATAGATTGAGTTTTCTTTACTATTCTATGAACATTATCAAATCAAAGCAATCATATAAATAAATGACATAGGAATTACCTTGGAGAAACCCACACTGGGAAGAATTCCATCTTCAAAACAACTATCTTACTTTAGTTTTTATTAATGCTTATCTTGGTTACAAGTCTTTCTGGATATCACACATAAACTACAGTGCATAGTGGGAAATGCCCCAATACTCTCATACCTCTCCCACAAATTAGTCAATTGGCACTTGGCATATGTCCAAATCAATATCTCCAACTTATATAAGTAGTGTAGATCTAATGTTAACCTAAATTGTGGAACTCTTCTCTATTATATGTTCTCCAAGAAAATCTCTTACTTAACCTCCCTATGTCCTCACAATGGTCAAACCCCCTTACTATTCTATGCCTTTACTTTTGTTCACGTTTCTCCAAGGTAAAAAAAAAGATAACAACCAATTTTTTCCCCGAGACTCTATTATGGGCCCTTGTTTCTCTCCTTCCCTTGGCATTCCAAATTCTACACGATTTGGGCATTATGGGCTTGTCTCAGATTTCCACATGGCACCTTCTAATAGGTTGGTTTATACATGTGGCATCATGATGCAGGAGAATTTTTGCCTCCAAAATCTACCTTCTTGAATAGACCTCCGGGGTCTATGAATTTACCTAGGGAGTTGATTCCCTAACTTGTTATTATTGTAATTTCCTATGTTTTATAGAAATTATAGAAGGAATGCATAGGATATGATTGTTTAATTTAGTTTTATTAAATGTAAGTGAATTTCTCTATCATAGAAAATCTTGGGAGTTGTGAGGTCTAGAAGAGATCCTAGAGTGATCTCTCAAAGATATTTTGGATCTGAGAGATCCTTGAAAATTTAATGGAGTCTAAATAGGATCTGAAACGAATTCAAATTTCAGCCATGTGTTGTATATTTTGTAAGCCTTCAAGAATTGCAAAAAAAAAAGAGTGTATGTAGAGACAGAGTGAGAAAGAGGTAGAGAGGTGTGTGTAAGGAGGCCAAGTGTGGCTAGCAGGCTTAAAAGAGGCCAATTGAATGTAAAGCAAGCCATAAAGGCGAGAAAGGCCTTGTGTAAATTGTGTGCAGATTAATTAATAGAATATTCATGAGGTTATAAATTCTTTGTGTCATCGTGGAGATTGGATCCATGTGTGTTATCTCTCTTAATTTGTGAAATTGGATTAGGAGTTTGAACTTTGTTTTGTATCTAGAATGAACCGATGTTTGAATTCCTTTATAAGTGTCAAAGAATAACAACCGTCGGATTGCCAGCAATGAATAGAAGCTACAGTAGCCATTGATTGTTGATCATTGGAAGGATCAATGATCTAAATTGCGTCAAACTGTACCGTGAAGGAAGGATCATTTATAACCGTAGGATTTCCCCACAATTAAGTCTTGACCATTGGATCAAGGTTAGAAGGACTCTATAAAATTCCTGACAACCGATGGTGAGAGTAAGATTTGGCCATCCATTCCCGAGACAGATTGACGAACGACAACGTATTGGGAGCTAAAATACATGCAGAAGTTAAGGGAGAATCATGTCCATTTGATCCATATCCAAATCGATGGTCCTTGTTACAGCAGACTGTGGACAAAAGAGGTTCTAAGGTGTTGGAAGGATGAAAAATTCTCGAGGTCCTAGCGATGAAAAATGTCATGTTGACGTAAGGAACTCCATTGAGGGAGTGCCATGTTGTCCATACAAAATATGGCACGTGTTAAATTCCATTTGGAAGATGGTACGTGTGAAAGCCACGAAATAAGGTGACATGTGGCAGCCTAGTAAACAAGTGACATGTGGAGACTAGTCCCCACAATATATGGTTTATGTGGAAAACCATGGAAAATGAACATTATATCGCCACATTGTGGTTGATCGTTGATCTACTTCAGGAACAACAATCCATATTGATCGCGTACCTTTCGCGTTTAAGCGCAGTTATAACAGTTGGTCACGAGGAGGATAAGCGCCTAGATTTGAGCATTGTAGATGGATTGGTGTTGAGAAAAAAGTATTCCATACTTTGCTAATGGAGGATTTTGGGCCCGTGTAAAGAGTTCGAGAGAAGTATGATCTTGGAGTTGCTACAAAGTTAGTTATAACTCTGCACTTGTGGGAAAGCAACCTAGCGGTTTGCTATCAATTGGTATCAGAGCAAGTAAGTGCTCTTTGGAATTATGTAAGAGGAACAGGGCAAGATAAAAAATTTAGTAGAACAGAACCATACAATATTTGTTCAGACAGGAAGAAAAAAGGAATTGGATTATTTTAAGTGGATTATAGCATATTTGAGACCATTCCAACCAAGAAATAGAGTTGGGAGAATATGTTGAAGATATCATAATATATCTTGCAGATATTGGTCATATATTGATCCAGGTGGATATTGGTGGCCACCCACCTATTCCAACTGGCTCAAAATAATTTTCTGGTGATTTACTATTTTTAACAGTTTTTCGGTTCCTAAACTTCCAGGGCCTAAATGAAGGATTTTTGGGATCGATCACCTCAATGATGGCCAAAGGCTCTCATTGAGCCCCCAAAATGAATCTCCTCGATGATACCTTTCCAACGATCTATCATGCGCTCCAAACGGAGATTGTATGCCAAAGTTACGCCCCCGGGAAGTTGATACACCAAACTACCCAAAACGGGGTCCACAAAACTGTTGGCTTTTCATCTTCTGGGGTTATGGTTTTGTATTTTCTTTATGTTAAAAATTCCTTTAGATCCTCATTGTAATCATCTTTTGACGAATGTGAGTATCTGTCACATCTCTTCTCAGAGATAAGCTGCCACCATTCTAGCAAGTCTTTCACTCTGTATTTCTATAGTTTTGTACATTTCACTCATTAATAGAAATTGTGTATTATTGTATCTTTGTGTTTATGGTTGCATATCTAATATATTTATGTTATATTATTTGATATATGAGATATCTTTGTACATTTCTTTATAATATCTCCGCTCTCATTTCGTGCCGAAAATAATCTGGATCAAAGGTATCAGGGCAGGCTTCTCTTGGTCATTTTTTTCAGTGCATGTCCCAGACGAGGTCTAAGTATATCAAGTTGGGTCTCGAGATTGTCTCTCTTGAGGAAAATTTCTCTCACACACCCAAGAAACCCTCCATGGCGGAAGAAAATAAAAACGACAGAGCAGACGATTTTGTTAATCTGTTGTTTGAGCAAGCTCTCACGCGATAGAGGGACAAAATGGTGAAGAATTTTTCCCACATCCCTCAACGCCTGTCGATAAAAACCGATGCATCTTCATCAAGTGGCCACTTTGGAGGCACCTCGCCTTTCAAGGTACAAGTTAATTTTGATATTCTTGTATTTGAAGGATAGATAGATGTAGATGCCCTAGAAAAATGGTTAAATTTGCTAGAAGGTTATTTATTTGTTCACAATTTTTCCAATAGGGAAAAGATAACCTTCGCACTCCTTAAATCTCTCCCCCATGTCAAACATTGGTGGGAAACTTACTGGGAGAAAATTTCCACAGAGGAGTCTAGAATATATGGGGCCGAGCCCACATGGGAATTTTTTGTGGATGTGGTCAAGGAACAATATTACCTTGTTGGTAACTATGATGACCAGTATATGAGATGGACCACATTGCATCAAGAGAGGGGCCAAGCAGTGTCGGAGTCCACCAATACCTTACATACCTTGCACACCAAGCTGGGTATCAAAGGTTCTGAGTGAAAATTGGTTCTGGAATATCGTGGGGCTCTACACATGTACATTCAAACTGAAATGGAGTTTCTGGGCATCTCATCGATGGGAGTTGCCTATCGATATGTTGTTAAAATTGAGAATAAATTTAGGCACCATAAAAAATGGGAGTTTGGGTATGCAAATACACAACAACCAAATCATGATAAAGACGGCCCTAACAAATAACCTCCTGAAAACCTATCCAAGCTACTGGAAAAGAAGGGTAATGAAAAGATGAAGAAGGACACTCGAAAGTGGTGAGATTTCACAAAATCCCCTGGCACAACATTGATGAATGTCTCTCAAACAAATCATTGGTAGTCGACATCAAAGACAAGGAGTCGAACCCTGATTCAAAATTTGATTCAAAAAATATTGGCAGAAGACAGATCATCGATGCAGACCCCACTGTTACTGTCGTGAATGCAACAATTCAAACAGAAGAACCAACAAATCTTGAGGAGGGGGAGCGCCTTTTTCATTCATAGATTAGGGTGAAGGGGATCCCACTGCATTTTATTGTTGATAGCGGAAGACAAAAAACCTCATCTCAGCAGAGTTCGTCAAACAGTTGGGATTGTCGACAACACCAACACCACACCCGCAACCATACGACATCAGATGGCTTCACCGGGGATGAGACCTCCATGTCAGCCATCAATGTCGATTGTCATACAACATCCAAGCCTTCAAGGATAAGTTATTATGTGGTGTTTCCCCACTGGATGTCTGTGATTATCTATTGGGCCAACCATATATGTGGAAGCACCATGCTATTGATGAGTCTTGACCTTGTAGTGTCATTGTTACTATGGGGGGTCATCTCTACAAGATACCAAAGGTAGTTCCAACTACTATCCCACCTAAACAGTGTCGCAATGTAGTATCTCATACTACAAAATTTAGCTTCTTCATAGTCTGTTCAAAAGGTGAACAAGAGAACATTGCAACCTCAATCCAAGCACCTTTTGTCCAGCAGAAGCAGGTTGACACGATTGAAGCAAAGAGAAAGGATCCCTTCTACACACAGTCATCTCATGTATCTAGTTTGGTTAAAAAGGTCCAACCCTTCGAGCCACAGGTTTGTGACAGCCTTCAACATGCTAGCAACACAACTTCTCCGGCAAGGCAAGCAACTCATCAAGATGCAAATTCAACAAACTCTTTTCCTTCTCCCCCGAGAACTCAACACAATGGACAACATTGTTTCCTAAGTAGAGAGGATTGATCCATGTGGATATCGACGACCACCCACCTATTCCAACTAGCTCAAAATAGTCTTCTGGTGATTTACTATTTTTAGCAGTTTTTTGGTTCCTAAACTTCCAGGGCCTAAATGAAGTTTTTTCGAGATTGAGCACCTCAAAGAAAACTAAAGGCTCTGATTGAGCCCCAAAAATGAATCTCCTTGATGATACCTTTCCAACAAGCTATTGTGCACCCCAAACAAAGATCGCATGCCAAATTTATGCCCCCAGGAAGTTGATACACCAAAACTACCCAAAAAGGAGTCCACAAAATTGTTGGCTTTTCATCTTCCGGGGTTAGGTTTTTGTATTTTATTTATGTTAAAAATTCCTTTAGAGCCTCATTGTAATCATCTTCTGGTGAATGTGAATATCCGTCACATCTCTTCTCAGAGATAAGCTGCCACCATTCTAGCGAGTCTTTCACTCTGTATTTCTACAGTTTTGTACATTTCACTCATTAATAGAAAATGTGGATTACTGTATCTATGTGTCTATGGTTTCATATCTTATATATTTATGCTATATTATTGGATATCTGAGATATTTGTGTACATTTATTTATTATATCTCCACTCTCATTTTGTGCTGAAAATAATTCAGATCATATATTTTGATGTGTTAACTCTGGTAAAAACATATTGTGTTTGCAGGTAACAACAAAAGGAATGGTAGCAGCCATTGCAGCGAGTAGAGCTGTGACAGAGGAAAAGGAATCAAGTGAAGCTCTCAGGTGAAGAATATTATGGCATAACCTTGCAACAAAATATGTTGTAAATAATTCTAGCAGAGAATTGGAAGCAAGGAGAACAACAAAAGTTCCCAGACGAGAGTGACTAGGTGCAAAAGCCAGAGAAGAGAAGAGTGGTGATCACAAGGTTCTAGAGGAGAAAACTAGAAGAAAACCAAGAGGTCGGGCTCAAGTAAAGCTTTTTGAGGTATTAAGTGGCAAGATGCAGAGACTAGCTATGGAACTCACAATGAACTAGGAGAAGTTCACAAGGGAAAAGATGGATATTATTACTAATGGTTGTTGGCATAGGGGCAGACCCAGGGTTCAACGCTACAACCACGCACGAACAAAACCATAACTACTAGCCCTTTCAGAAACGCCTGCAAAGCAGATGAAGTCTCACCCGAGGTAGAGGCAGGGGTGGTTGCAGGACTCAAGTGTCTGCAACCTTAGCTGGGACACAGATCTGTGATTGTAATACTTAACGGAGCACTTAACACCGACATTTCATCAATATTCAACCACTATCTACTTCACAGATAAAACAGAGCATCGCATCATTCATCCAAATTTGATGTATATAATCACTTATTGTAGAGAACTAGGTTAGATCTAATAGATTCAGGCACTAATCACATTCATATAAGTCAGATATAACATCCATACACATCATTAGCACAAAGCATAAACAGATCTATCTATCTATATCAAATCACTTAGCAAGTAAAGACATAACCACATCAACCCATTGCATAAATCATATAAACACAACATATACGTGGTTCACCCCCACCCTGGGGCTATGCCCACCAACTCTTCTGCGTTATTAGCTTCTTCAATAGGTTACATGCACAGAGCCTCAAAACCTTACTCTGCATAGGACAAGAGATATGCGTAGCTCGCTAGATCCTCCTTCCCCCAGTAGATCTAAGCACACAGCCTTCCACAGCCTCTTACAAGGACTTTCACTTAGCTCTACAAGTCTCACCCAATATGCACAAAGCACTTACAATCCTTCAATCACATAGATTTAGCACTTAGCCATTCATAACTCTCTATCTCTATATTCACTACATCGCCTTAACATCTATTTATACTTTACAAAATAGGCCTAAACATGGGTAAACCCATGAGCCGACATCCCATACCTGTTACATAATCCCAAATCCCAAAAAGGGGCCGAGATCCCTCGATCTCTACTTCATCTTGCGCTCCTCCTTCGATAGGTTGTCAAAGTTAAAAATTAGGTCAAACTTGACCAAGGATCTCCCAAAACTTGCTCAAGGGCCAAAAGGCCCCCAACACTCACCTATGACTCGTCCCGAGTCACTCTGATATGGATAATTATGCTTCAAAAGCCTCAAGCATAGCTCGATCTTCTTTGACTTGGTGTTGTGCCTTGGCCTCCTGTTCAGTGAACTCTTGGATGACTGTGTCGTTGACAAGTCCCTCCAGGCATTGTTCAGTTGCAGTGACAACCTGCTCCAGTTCTGCTCCTCAGCCTTCTACCTCTATGAACAGTTGGTAAGCTTTATCTTGTACATGTTGGAGCCTCTGAATTAATTCCATAATTCTGCTCTGGATAGTGTGGATCTATTGTTGGGCAGTGCGCTGCTGCTAGGATCGCTTCATTATTTCCACAACTGATAGGGGCTTCAGTTGCGCTTGTATTGTTTCGGCTTGATACTTTGAATCTTGGAGCTATGACTCCAGTGCCTTTAGTTCTGGATTCTCAGTGAGTTTCTCGTAGGTCTGGGCACTGCGATCAATGAGTTTCTTACATTCCATAGCAAGGGATTTTATTCTCTCAATTGCGCTTCGAGCAATTTCTTCTCTTTGATCCCTTACATCCTGTGGGATCTCGAGCACTGCACAGATCTCTAAGTCTGCTATGTGTTGCTGTAGATGTTGTATAACTTCAATGAGTTACTCTACTTGCTGCATGACTCGATCCTCTGCCTTTATTTCTACGACTATCACAGAACGAAGTGTTATGTTGACCACTTCTTTCACTTCGAGTTGCTCCACGAGCGACTGTTCTTTTCCTTGTTGAAGCTGTGATTTTTCTTCATCAAACTTTGCTTGGAGAGAAATATTTTCTTGTTCTGCAACTCGGCGCTACTCTACAAGTATTACTTGAACTTGCGTCAAAGCTTAGGTGGCTTATTCTATTTCCTCTTGTGCTCGTTGAAGGCGAGCTTCGACTGTCTCAGCTAGTCGGTGGAGTTGGGTGGGCTCATCTCCCAACTCTGGTTCTCCCGAGGGCAGGAGCACAGTGGAGACTGCGCGGCTACACTGAAGGGCCTACTTTACTCCATGAAGTTCGACTTCAATCCTATCATAAAGTTATTCCTACTTCACTCCTTGTTTCTCTGCTATCTCCAATGAAGCATCATTCAGGGCGGCTATGATGAAGTCAAAATCATCAGAGGTGAGGACAGTCTGCATCTTGGTCATGGNCTTTTCCTGGTCTCTGTTCAGCTTCGTCACCACCCCCTCGGTCAGGTGACATGGAAGCAGTCTTCACTCAGGTGTTGCTTAAGTTTTGGACCTCCTCGGTCTTCTTCTGTCAATTGGTTTCGAGTGTATTCCATTCTTTATGAGTGTCCTTTGGGCTGTCAATATCAGATATCTCTGTGGGGTTGGCGGGGATAAGGAGGTTAGTGGACCATTCCTTGGTGATCTCCTCAAGGTCGTCTTCTGTAAGTTTGTAATATGACTAGAGTTTCTCTTGATGTTCATCTGCTCGCGTTGTAATGTATATAAAGTGTCGATCTGCACTAAACTTCATTAGTGGTCGAAACCTTTGTAGGGTGTTCGAAGTCATGCGAGGCTCGACTTCGATGGCTCGCTTTAGCTAGAGGTAGTATGTATGAAACACAACATTTGACTACCACTGTTTGTTCATATCAGTTGAATACCACAGGGTAGCGAACTTCGCGACAAATGGTTCAAACAACTCTATGTCGGGGAAGGTCGTTCCTTCCAGCATCTCCCAGGCAAAAAATGCAATGAGGACTAGGAGCCAGCTGAAATGAAATTCATAACCATGATCCTATGCTTCTCGACAATATAGTTCCAACTGGTTAACTAGGTACTTCGCTCAGTTCATCTGTAGGCCTTCCGCGCACTTCCCTGCGAGGTTAACAACAAAGACGATGACTTGCATAGGTCGGTTCTTCCTTACTAACTTTCCAGCTATCAGTTGACATGCAAGGTGCATTGCGCCACTCTAGATGGAAGCTACCTTGTAGGCTCTTGTTCCCTTCTCAACGTCGCCATATGTATCCTTGATCTTTTGTGCAAGTGCGTGATCTACGACTTTTCCTGGATAAAAGTCCTGCAGGTCAGGTCCTTGCATACTCAGTCATGTGATCCTATGGATCAACGTTGGATCAACTGTAATGTGGTGGTATAGCCATAAGTAGCCACCATGGTAACACGATAGTAGCAGCTTGACACAGGTGTTGACTTCCTGGTGTCTTCCAAAGTGTGGGATCTTCATAACATTCAGCAAGGTGGACTGCGTGAGGTTCATCGTCCACAACTGAGGGATGATCTTTGAGTTCTTCCCTTTAGTTTTGGTTAGGTACTTGTATGGGGCGAGCATACCATAGATCTTTCGATCTCCGAGGTTGAACTTCAACGATGTGATCTTGTCCTCCTCTATTCGAACTGCGTGTATCCCGTTCGGGAGGTACACAGTGACCATAGTGTTCTCGAAGTCTCTTGGCACACTATCATGATTCACTGCTCCAGCCATAGGTGGGATGTAATCGGTAAATATGGATGGAATCAACTTTGTGTTTGCTAGGTCATCTTTTTGCTTGGTTCTCTTCTCTACTGATGGTCGGGATGGCCCCGATCCGCGAGTAGTCGACGGAGAGGCTTGCATTCCTCTCGTCGATGATGCTTGTACACCTGTAGACATCAACATGACTCATTCAGTCATGAGGTCGATCAGAAATTCTTCGACAACTCTCTCTGCAACGCTGAACTCTTCCAACATACATGCTCGGGGTTGGAAATATTTGAGTTCGAGGAGTAACTTAGACACTGCAATAGGATAGAAGGCAATAACGCAATGATCACTGTATAGAATCAACAATTCTGCGGGCTCAAATTCACGATTAGAAAAAGTGTTCTCGGTGCATGGCGCGATGGGATAAATAGATAACTTGGCAATGAATTGCTTGCAATGGTCGAGAAGCCTTCATTAACTCTGTTATGTCTGTTATGGCGTGGTCCAACGGTCTGGTGGTGAACCATAAATGCCTTTAGACCCATTCAGGGGGTCGGACGAATGGTTATATTGGTCCCAACGGCTATAATTCTTCACCATGGTGAAGTTCCATGTGATGTTGTTATGTTATCTCGGCGAAACTCCAATTTTGCAAATGTTCCTTTTGCGAAGTTACCTCTGGAACCTTCTGTAACTTATCGATCTTAGCTCTCTTCTTACTTAGTTTTCTAGCTTTCTTTCCAGTGAGATTCATCTTGGTATGCTTTTTTCCATTCTGATTCTTATCTTCTTTTGGCATAGTTACTTCGCGTTGTTGAGATTCTTTCCTAAGAGTCAAGGGTGATACTTCTTCTTTATCTGGAATAGGTACTTCAATCTTCTGTGGGTCTTCTAGTGTTCTTGCAACTTCGACATCTGGGTCTCTGGTGCTAAATAGCTTTGATCTATTCTTTTGTTCTGCAATTAAGTGTGCGATCCTTCTAGTCGTGAAATATTTTAACTCTTGCTTCTTCTGCGCTAAAACTTGTTTTTCTTCTTGCCTTCTGGCCTGATTTCTTTCAATCCAAGGTTTTCATAGTAACATGATAAATGGGGCGTTGTTCTCAATAAATTTAATAATCTCAAAATATTCCTCTGTCGAAGTTCCATTGGCATTCATAGATATCTGAGTGAGCCTTCCACATAGGTTTATCAGCTTTCCTCTAAATAGACCTATTCCTCCCAATGAAGGAGTCATAGCAGGTTTCCCTAAAAGTTCCCAAGTTCTTTCCATCATGATATTCACCTGTGTTTCCTCATCTAGAACACAGTCAATGTCGAAGTCTCCTATTCTTGCTTCAAGGCATTATTTTTCTTTGAAGATTTCTGATAAATTGACATGTCGGTGTTCATTCAGGGTTTCTTTTATCTGTAGCAATGATTTCTCTGATTCTTTCTGGGGTTCTTCCATTTTTGGATCTGCCTTAGGGTTTTCTTGTCTCATGTTCATTCCTTCAAGCTTAGCAATCATTCTAGGGAAATCCAATACTTCATGGTTCATAGCTTTGCAACAAAGAAAACTAGGTCTTCTTCTAGGGAATTCCTTAGCAATATGTCTCGGTCTTCTACAACTGTAACAGAGGGTTAATCCTCTCTTTCTTTTAAATGATCCTCAACCTTTCTTGTACTGCGCGCTAGAATCATGGTAGCTAACCTGCAAACATTTCTTTCTAGGATCCTGCATCCACTTGTTAGTCCAAACATTTTTTTTACGCATATCTTTCACTATTCTTATCAGATCTATGCATATCAAACCTTCTTTCATCTATTAGTGCCCTAGTTTTCAAGCTAGGATAGAATCTATCAAACATACCTAGATCCATACTTTAGAAACAAAAATTTCCACTTATCTTACTTCTACAGAGCACAAAGCTTTCAGATCTAGAACTTTTCACTATTCTTACCTTTATCAAAGCATAGAGCTTGCAGATCTTACCTCTTTTAGTCAAGAATTCTCACTTTTACCTTTCTCAGAGCACAAAGCTTTCAGATCTTACCTCTTTTAGTCAAGAATTCTCACTTTTACCTTTCTCAGAGCACAAAGCTTTCAAATCTTACCTCTTTTCTTCCGATCGGACTTCTTTTCTTCAACACAGAGCTTGTTAAACTAAGTAGAGTATTGTGCACTAGAGCGACAGATCTACGCACAGAGATTTCACAGTTTCAAGTCGGATATTTGCACAAAGCTTCTTCTTCCTTAGTTTCCATCAATCACAGTTTCAGTCCTGGCAACAAAACCATTTGTTGGCACAGGGGTAGACCCAGGGTTCAATGCTATAACAACACACCAACAAAACCCTAACTACCGACCCTTTTGGTAACACCTGCGAAGCGGATGAAGTCTCACCCGAGGTATAGGAAGGGGTGGTTGCAAGACTCAAGTGTCTGCAACCTTATCTGGGACACATATATGTGATTGTAATACTTAACAAAGCACTTAGCACCGACAGTTCATCAATATTCAACCACTATCTACTTCGCAAATAAAGCAGAGCATCGCATCATTCATCCAAATCTGATGTATATAAGCACTTATCGTAGAGAAGTAGGTTAGATATAACAGATTCAAGCACTAAGCACATTCATATAAGTTGGATCTAACATCCATATACATCATTAGCACAAAGCATAAACAGATCTATCTATCTATATCAAAGCACTTATCAAGTAAAGACATAAACACATCAACCCATTGCACAAAGTAGAGCAACACGACATATACATGGTTCACCCCCACCCTGGGGCTACGTCCACCAACTCTTCTTCTTTATTAGCTTCTTCAATAGGTTACATGTAGAGAGCCTTAAAACCTTACTCTGCATAGGACAGGAGATCTGCGCAGCTCGCTAGATCCTCCTTCCCTTAGTAGATCTAAGCACGCAACCTTCCACAACCTCTTACAAGGACTTGCACTTAGCTCTACTAGTCTCACTCAGTATGCACGGAGCACTTACAATCCTTCAATCACATAGATTTAGCACTTAGCCATTCGTAAATCTATATCTCTATATTCACTACATCTCCTTAGCATCTATTTATACTTTACAAAATAGGCCTAAACATGGGTAAACCCATGGGCTGACATCCCATACCCGTTACATAATCCCAAATCCCAAAAAGGGGTCGAGATCCCACGATCTCTGCTTCGTCTTGCGCTCCTCCTTCGACAGGTTATTGAAGTCCAAAAATAGGTCAAACATGACCAAGGATCTCCCAAAACTTGGTCAAGGGCCAACAATGGTCATGACAAAGGTTCATCGAAAATCCACAATAAGAGGAGAGAGGATGCCAAAGTAGTTGGCAGAAAGATGAACCAATAGTATTTTGATATAGAATTTATTGAGGTAAAGGAAAGACTTGGTATATTTTCCAAGCAAAACATCATGAAATGAAGAAGGATTCAATACCACATGTTCAAGTGCTTCAAAAATCAGAGTGATGCATACCATGATACCCGAACTCATTACCCCATCGATCAAGACTTTGCTACTTTAGGATTAGGCTGGTGTGATGGATACTATTGCTGGTGATACATGGACTGCACTGAAGAAAAGAGGGGCCCTCCGGGGCCATGCTTAAGTCGTTTGGCTCTCGGTACTCCATGTCTAGAACCTGTGGGCCTCGAGACGTGATCTCCTTAGTTATCCCTAGGCTAGGGGATAACATCTGGCTGCAACTCGGGGACATGTGCTCACCATAGAGCGCATGAGAACCTCAAGATATCTGGTATGACCTGTGCCTGCTAAATCTCAACAAAAGACATCAATAATCCCTAGGGTGGTGATATCACCCGTCATCCATATATGATAAAAGAACCTCTAGTCTAACATATAATTATGAGCACGCACGCACACACACACACACACACACACACACACACACACACATATATAATGAAACATGCAACTACAACTATACTAACATGATATGCAATGGTATGTCCAATAGATTCAAATGCCTACCTATTCTACCTCACCTGTACTTACCTATCAAATGCTAGGTATAAGCATAAAACCAATACAACCACACTAGCAATGTATCATAACACCTGCCTCTGTCCTTCATCATAAAACAAAACAATGACAAGTTAAGCACAAAATAAACATGAGTCATAGCATGCATTATATCATAGGAAGTCGTAAATTCTAACTCATGGAGGCGGGAGGGAGGGACAAAAGCATGCCAAGTAACCCTTCTAGAAAAGTTATCAATCCATCTCAGAAAAGGATCTTGGGAGGTCAAGGACTTAAAGGGCCGGCTCAAAGAGTCTGAGGGTTGACTGCCTTGGATTTCATCACTCCTTGGGGTCTAAGAAGGGATTAACAAGAACTCATAGGGAAACTGACAACTTCTCAGGGGAAACCTAAAAGATTGAGATAATAAACTTCTTAAGGAATTCAACCTCCCCTTTAATTCTAACGAAAAGTTTTTCCCTAAATAAAAATTGAAACAAGAGACATGTTCCCCAACTGCATCCTTAGTGACATAATGAGGTAAAGCAATCAGAGGGAGTTGGACAACCTTGTCACGAGTATCCCTTCTTCCAACAAGCAACATCCTCACCTTTATCAAAATTTGAGCACAAAGGTGGTTTATTATCTTCTTCATAGAATAAATCCAAGTGCTTAAAGGAATACTCGTCAAAATCCTCAAGGTATGACTGAAAATCATCAGGAGAACATTGCACTAGGTCATCCTTGGGTGCTTGGAAAACCTTTGTAATTATATCATCATCTTGTTGCCAATCGTCAAAATTATTAGGAACATCATATGATTGTTGTAAAGAAAACATTCAAAGATATCCTTCCATATCATAGATGGGGTCCTCATCAGAACCAATCACATTCCACTTACGTCTTCCAACATGTATAAACTCATCAATATTATCAACCATGTCACTACTTTTATCATAACATGAAGGATTTAATGCATACAAGGGATCCTCTAATACTTCTTCACTTTACAAATCATAAAATAAGGAATCATCAAAATCTTGGAAAGGGAAATGACTTACCATGTTCACTTCTTATTGTGCAGGAGCGTCAAAGGCTTGGACGACTTCGTCAAATGGAAGAGCATCCACTACATCATCCCCAAGACTCGTCTCTTTAATCATATTTTTGCCTTCATCAAAAAATAAAGGACCTATCTCTTCCAAGGGTTCCTTTACTTCTTCACCTTCTAAATCATAGAACAAAGTGTCATCAAAAACCTGGAAAGGAAAATCATTCACCTCATTCTCTTCATCTTGTGCATGAGAGATAGGGTCTTGGAGAGCTTCATCAGACAAAGGAGTGGATACTAGTGCTTCATCCTCATAACTCACTTCTTTAGTCAAGTATTTATTGCATTCTATTGAATAATGGGAAAAATCTTGCTCCTCTTCAAGGGGTTGACAACCTTATTCATAAATCTCTCCTTCTATATCAGAGGGTTCTTGGTATTGAGTATGGTACACATCCCTAAGATCTTCGACAATCTCAGAGGTGAATCCTTCGCCCTCTAGGGATATTGTGAGATTTTGAAGGGCATCTTCATATGACTGGCATTGTGGTTTCACAAACTCAATAAACCTACTTACGAGGTCTACGAAAGATGATATACCCTTATCTTCGCAACAACCGTTAATCCAATCTTGCAAGAAAGACGGTAGGGAAAGTATGAACAATTTTACCAGAACATCCTCCCCTTCAAATTCTATCTCACTTATATACTTCAAGAATTCTACAATGTGAGTAATTGGGAGGCCTACGAATCTTGGAGAGTTGTTTAACCATTTCATATCAAAATAATGTGGGTATCCTTCAAAACTTTCAATATTAATAGTCAAATACAATTGTTCCCAGGGCGCCATGATCCCATATCTTGGAAATATGACGAAGTTAAGAGAAAGGTGGCACCTTAGAAAAGGTCAGTGGAGTCGCCAGATATCCTCTTAAGGATTATCAAAAGGAGTGAGCCAGGTAAGCTTCGAAAGATGAAGGCTTTGAGGAAAAGGCTTACCAAAAAATTGTCGTTGAGGAATATTGACTCAGTGTTCCCTGACAACGGCGCCAAAATTTTTATCGCACAATCTATACTTACCCAAAGCCTAAAGGGAAGTAGGCCTAGATTGGCGTAACAAGGAGATAGTCCTATGACTGTCACCCTAGTAGGATACCTCTTTCTATTTAGGAGGAGAAGAAACTGGCTCCAAGGGAGAAGTCCCAAGACCTAGTTGGTTGATGAAGGGAGATAAGACAACAGTAAAAACTGTTAGCGTCGGAAGTCACTCCTGGATTGCTTGCAGGAGCAGAGCCTGACACCCATCAGTTTTATGTCACGATTGTTTATAAGGGGTGATCAAATAGAGATAATGGCTCGAGGAGGTATCACTCTAACTCAGGGACTGAGTCTAATACGTAAAGAACAAAGGAGGTCTGGAATCCTAACTTCAGCCAGTGAGTTGATTAAAAGATGAGCAGGGGGAAGACTTAGGAGAAAATGAACAAACAACTCTGGGCAACAAGCTTGAAGCGGTTTGCAGGGGAAAAACTCTGAACGCAGGATCCTCCTGGTTCGGGGCTTCAAGAAACTGAAAGGGGACTTGACTGGATCCTCCAATTCCAAGTCACTCAGCGCTGGGGAAATCACAAGAACCGATTAGAGTCTCCGTAACTATTACAGTGATCCATTACAACATCATCCTATAATAGCTACAGCTCGACTGGATCCTCCAATTCCGAGATGCTCTAACACAGTGTAAACAAAGACATGGAAGAAACTGGCATTCATAAGGCAAAAAGTCTTAGAAGTCTAGAAATAACCAGAAAACAGTGCTTCATTAAAGTTTTACAACCGAGAGCTCTGCTCAACCATCGATAGATACAAAAATGGCGAAAACGCCTACATATACTCAAAACAACAACAACAACAAAACCGAGACGTCGCATTAAACACATTGCATCTGCATGGCTTCTGACAATCTGCGCCTGCAATCTTTGAATAATCATGCACCAACGGAGGACGCAATCGGACCTCTGACAGCTCCGTAGGCGAATCGACGTGCCTTTAATTTGTCGCCGGACTTTCCCATTATGGTGGAGACAATGTCTAACCACCACCAACTGCTTCAATAACTGCTTCATTGGGATTGAGGATGGCCCGACCAACTCGACATTTCTATGACGTGGCGGTTGCTTAATGGTGCCATTTGGATCAGCTCGAACGGCCTTTTCTTTGGGTGCTGCTTTGCTAGACTGCTGCGAAGGACCCCCTTATGATGGATGAGGATGAGGGCATGGAGAGAATGATGGCAGGAGTCGTGACAGCGGGTGAGGAATGCCACGAGGGATGGACGGGACACAGGTGGAAACAACAGGGAGTGCATGAGTCAAAGCGCATGGTGGAAGGCGTTGAGGCAGAGGAGACACATGGCAGGGGACAAGGAGACTCATAAAATGAGTGGATGACAAGATGGGGGAAAGGGACCACCTGGACGGAACGAGGAGAGGCTTAAAGGGAAAGGACCCTGCCACATGGCCAGGTGGGGAATAGGTGGCAAGGAGGGAAGTGGCGCAAAAGGCGGCATGATGTGGATGGGTCCCGCAGGGTTAAACGAAGAAAGGTGGCGGGAGTCTGGATAGCCTGTGAGCCGTTGATCCAGGCTCACCAATCGCAGCTGTCAGAAAGATGCACCCCGGATTCTGGACCCCCCCCCCCCTCCGCTTAAAGGTAGAAAGGCGGGGGGAGGTCCGGAATCGCCTTGYGTGCCATTGATCCGGGCGCTTTGATCTTGACCGTTGAAGAGGTGTGTCCCGGATTCCGGACCCCCCCCTCCGCTTAAAGGTAGGAAGGTGGGGGGGCTTCAGAATCCGATACGCGCCGCTGATCCGGGCGCACGAAATTCTGTCGTCYAGATTTGCTTGTCATTTATCACAGGCGCATTTGCATTTAGAACTTAGGACAAGTGGGTTTTTACCCATTTCTTAGAATTTTACCCCCATGACTAGAAATATTGCTAACAAAACCCACCCCTCTCTCTAGGTCACTAAAAAAGAAGTCACTTGGTATGGTTTAGAGGGTGAAGGAGAAATTCAAAGTGAATGGTACCTTCCCTTTACCATTAAAACAACAAACATTAGCAATAACCAATGATATCAATGTTTCAAATTAATGACTTCAAAATGGAAATATGATGCTAAAACACTCTTATGCATATACAAAAGATAGAATGTATAGCAACAACAATATGTCCAAAAGTTGCAAGTTACGACGACAAAAACAAATGATATAAAGACTTTGCAATTTGATAGTACTTTGTCACTTAATATTTAAAGATTAAAATAAGTCAATAAATGACTTCAATAGGCTGTCAAAACACTTGTAACAACAACAAAATAAATAATGATGACAACAACAAAACCACTTCAGAAAGTACTTAAATTAGGCAATTAAACAAACACTTTAACATATGATGATAGTAGTTTGCCTAGTACAAGTGATGGGTTGTTTTATGGACAGTTTGAGGGCTGTTAAGGGGATGGAATGATGGCCATAACAATAGTTACAACAACAGAAATAGCCTTCAACAACTTCAGAATTTTTCACTTAGAACAATAACAATGGGACGGCTAGAGCCTTGGGATGATAACACCTAGGCTAGTGCAAATTTCTAGGTTAGTTTTAGAGGTTAATATATTGATTAGGGCTATTAAATAAAGGCATAGCAACAATTATAGCACTAGAAATATCACTGTTAGTGTTAGTGAGAGTTTCAAGAATATAGTTTAAAAGTTTGTTTGATCTCATTCATCCACAAGAGTATAGAAATCAGTGCCTTTTAGGGGCTTATGGAGTCAATAATAGTAACAATATCACTTGGGAAATAAAATAATGATAATTCTTATCTACAGGAAGAGGTAGATGTAAGAGGTGTTGGCACTTCAAGGCCTCAAGCATCTAAATCTTTAAGGGATGTTTTTCTAGAGAGTAGGCACTTCTAGGCCCTAGCGTACCTTCCTTCCTTGGATTTTTTGAAAGACAATTGATTTGGCGATTTAGAATGAAATTAATAGAGAGCTAGCACTTTAGGGCTCTAATAATTACTCCCAAAAAATGTATAATTGGAAAGATCAAGCTACTAGAAGATTTATAGGGAGAAAGAAGCATTTGTTATTTCTCCCCTAGGGTTTAAACAAGAAATTTCATAATCTTAGACATGAAACAAGTAAAGTTTACCACAAACATCCACAACATGAATAAAAATGCATATTTTCCACTTACTTCACCAAGAATAATCAAGTCAAACCATAGCTAAAGACCATTCCACCATGAAAAATGCCAAAATACACCACCATAAAGCTCTCCCAAGAGATGCACACTAGTTATTTCAGCCAATGACCCTTAAAGAGGGCGAAAAATCCAGACCACCACTTGTGTGTGATGAGTTATGATGAAAATGAATGTCACTTTATGTCTATTTATACCAAAATTATGACCTTTAATTATTTTAGGTCAAAATATCAAGGCCGACCTGACCAGTTTACTCAAAAATTACATTTTTACAAAAATAAATTCAATTTGCATCTAAATAGGCCTCCAAAGGTAACGTCATTCCCTCCTAGGTTGACATTGGGCCTCAAGTGTGGGACGTTGGGAAAAGGAGATGAAATGTTGGGCCTCCAAAGGCCTAAAATTTTCCCACACGTGCAAATAGCCTCATGAATGTTTCCAAGGTGACAACCCCAGCTGACAGGTGACGTCTAGAGATGCAGAGGTGACGTTTAAGGCCTCCCAAGGCCAAAATTCAGGTGGGAGGAGCATGAGACCTTAGGTCTAGGTCTTCCACAATGCCTCCAAAGAAAAAGTCCTTACTTCATCTGGTGCAAGCCTTCAATCTCTTCTTACCCCTGCCTGGGGTTTCAACATCCATCCGTGGGCTTTGAGCCCCCCATGAAGGTCCGAGATAATCATTCCCTTATGTGTACATTTCCACCAGGAAAGGTCCTACAGAAAAAACAAGTACGCCCTCCAGGGGTTCATAAGTCACAAGGATCATAGCACGTAAATCACATCTATAATTAAATTACTCGAACATGTGCATCAAACCCCCCTTAACCCCAAACAAATGCTCAAAGACTTTATGCAATTTGACAAGTTAGGTTTGGAGAGGGTCTCAATGTGTCCTATTGGGCTAACCTCTCTTAAGTTTGGGGTGTTTTCCAGGTGGATTCTAGTCCAAGTCATGTAAGTGTATAAGGTGGCATGGGGTAAATATTTGGGCATGGGGTGCATATGATAACAAGGAAATGAAGATTTTTACCTATGGGTGCCTTTGTGGAGGGAGAGTTGCACCTTTTCATGGATGTAATTGTTTATTGGCCCATTCATTTCCATTTATTCTTAGATTTATTTATTTTGATATTTTTCTCTTGTGCTTCAAGGGAATAGTTGAGGGCCATTGTCCTGGCTTGATGACCAGAGGTGACAACGTTATCCACAAACATTTCACGAAAATGAGAAGGTTGGCTTGTGATGAGACCCCCTTTCTCTTTTATATGCCACCAAGAGCCACTACACTGGTTTGGTGACCAGATAGGTGGTAATGTCACATCGCTACATGCCCATGGTCATAATAGGTCGGCTCGTGATGAGACCTTCCATCCATCAACTAGTACTTTGAGTGTTTATGATATCTTGTGGGTCCCCTTTTCTTAATAAGAAACTTTTCACTGCTTTCTCGTGGATTCCTGGACGAAGTATCTTGAAGGTTTCAAAATTGACTTTTGACTCTTGCCAACTACTTTTACCCTCCAGGCCTTTAGCCCCTTCTTCCCACGAGGTAAGGTACAACCCTTCCTAGTGTAGCCAATCGAAATGCCCAAACAAGGATAGGGGAGATGGAAGGAATACATATGGAAAGTGGTAAGTATGGAGGGAACATACGATGAAATTTTATAGATCCACTTAGTAGGAACCCATCCTAAATGGAAATCAACTTACTAGGGCATCGTGTCACCCTTCTAGGTATGAACGAGGAAAAGAGCATAATTTCCAAGAAACTATCATGAAATGAAGAAGGATTCAATGCAACATGTTCAAGTGCTTCAAAAATCAGAGTGATACATACCATGATACCCAAACTCATTACCTCATGGAGAAAGACTCAACTACTTCAGGACTAGGCTAGTGTGATGGATATTGTTGTTGGTGATACGTGGACTGCACTGAAGAAAAGAGGGGCCCTCCCGGGCCATGCTTAAGTCGTCTAGCTCTTGGTACTCCATGTCTAGGACCTGTGGGCCTCGAGACATAATATCCTTAGTTATCCCTAGGCTAAGGGATAGCAGGACCTAAGGACGTCAAGGAAAACAACAATGAGCTTATTATTGTAGCAAGATGGATGCACGAAAAGGATGAATAAATGGAAGCAAGAGACATACACATTATGTCTACAGAACTCCAACAACAAGTTTGCAACAATACCATGGACCAACAAAAGGGCATGTTGGACGTTGAGATAGATGAACTGTGGAAACTAACAATGAATAAGTCCATATGGGGATACCATGAAATGAGAAGTGCATTCAGCCACAAACTGCATTGGGATGAGAAAGACTACATCAACAAGGTAACTGGTAAGCAAAAAATTCAGATATGGGATCCTAGAAAATCTTAGGTAGAAATGAGATAGCAGAGCAACCAACAGTATGAGAATTAGCAGAACAAAACTTGGGATCCTGGAAGGTGGAGGATAGCAGTGGAAGACATATGAAACAATCCATATGGAAAACAACAACAAAGGAGCAGAGGAGGACTTCAATTGAGGACACATGATCAGGAGATCATCAAAATATTTTAACCTTGGGAGTCTGATGTAGGAGCATTTTTTCCTCCAAAATCTACCTTGTTGGACATACCTAGGGGGTCTATGAATTTACCAAGGGAGTTGGTTCTCTAACTTGTTATTATTGTGATTTCCTATGTTTTACTAAAATTCTAGAAGGAATGCATAGGATAGGATTGTTTAAATGAGTTTGATTAAATGTAAGTGAATCTGCCTATGATAATAGATCTCGCGATTTGTGAGGTTTAGAAGACATTCTAGATTGATCTCTTGAGGATATTGTGGATATGAGAGATCCTTAAAAATTTTGTGGACTCTAAGTAGGATCTGAAATGAATTCAAATTGCAGCCCTGTGTTGTATATTTTGTAAGCCTTCAGGCATTGGAGAAAAAAAAAAGGGTGTATGTAGAGATAGAGTGAGAAATATGTAGAGAGGTGTGTGTAAGGAGGCCATGTGTGGCCAACAGGCCGAACATAGGCCAATTAAATGTAAATCAGGCCATAAAGGCGAGAAAGGCCTTGTGTAAATTGTGTGCAGATTCATTAATAGAATCTTCGTGAGGTTATAAATTCTCTGTGTCATCATGAAGATTCGATCCATGTGTGTTATCTCTCTTAATTCATGAAATTGGATTAAGAGTTTGAACTTTGTTCTTTATGAAGACTGAACCAGGGTTCAAATTCCTTTATAAGTGTCGAAGAATAACAACCGTTAGATTTCCAACGATGAATTGAAGATACAGTATTCATTGATCGTTGATCATTGGAAGGATAAAAAATCTAAAATGTGTCAACATGTACCATGAAGGAAGGATCATTTATAACCGCAAGATCTCCCCATAATTAAGTCTTGACCATTGGATCAAGGTTAGAAGGACTATGTAAAAGTCCCGACAACCATTGGTTAGAGTAAGATTTGGCCATCCATTACTGAGACAGATCAACGGATGACAACATATTTGGAGCTAAAAGATAAGCGAAAGTTAAGGGAGAATCATGATTTTTCGATCCAGATCCAAATCAACGATCCTCATTATAGCAGACTATGGACAACAAAGATTCTAGGGTGTTGGAAGGTTAAAAAGTCCCAAGGTCCCGATGACAACAAATGTCACACTTACGTAAGGAAATCCACTGAGCGAGTGACACGTGGTCCATACAGAATATGACACGTGTTAAAGTCCATTTAGAAGATGGTGTGTGTGAAAGCCACAAAATAAGGTGACACATGGAAGCCTAGTGAAAAAGTGACACGTGGAGACCATGCCCCACAATATATGGTTTTCATGGCAAACCCTGGATGATGAAGATTAGATCTTGATTTTGTAGATCAACGATCCTCATCGAGACCAAGATACGCCAGGATGACGTCATAGCCCACTCCAGGGATGACACATGGAAGCAAGGTTCCAGACTGATCAGAGTTACGTGGTGGCCCACGCTGTGGGTTGAAATATAATTAAAGGAGAATCAACGGTCTATACTGGCTCCACGATCCATATCAACGGTGATCCATCTTTGAATGATATTTCATAGGAAGAGATCATGATCGTTGATCACCTGCAGGATCAACGGTCCTTATCATAGCGAACCACGACCTTCGTGAGTTTTGGGTTGTTCAGAAGGGCGTGAAGTCTCGATAGATCATGATGCCCATACGTTGAAGAGAATAGATCAATGACCACCATCATAGTGTCACAACGAAATTGGAATATCCATCATAGATCATTAGTGCCAAGGTTTAAGTGCTTAAGGGAATAAGCACCAGATCACAACATATGGTCATGTGGACGAAAGAGATTAGAGTAGAAGAGAGAAGCACTTGGAGTATAAGAACATGGTTCTAACACTTGGTCATGAGGAGCATAAGTGCTCAGATTTGAGCATTGTAGATGGACGAGTGTTGAGAACAAAGTATTCCAGACTCTGTTAATAGAGGATTTTGGGCCTGTGAAAAGAGTTTGAGAGCAACTCAATCTTGGAGTTGTTGCAAAGTTACTTATAACTCTACATCTATGGGAAAGCGACATGGTGGGTCACTATCACATCATCTAGCATGGCCATGTCACTTATCAGCTAGGTGTTGACAAGTCCAAATGGCCAGTCAAGCAGGTAAGGGAAAATGCTCGATGGTGAGTCCCAATTAGACTCACTCTCGTTCGGGATGACAAATTATGACTAGTATGTGGGCATGGTTGCCACTACGAATTAAAATAAAAATGGAAAGACAATAAACTATCCCCCAAAGAATTTTTATTAATTATAAATACAATCTAATTTAAACGAATCCAAACTATCTAATCTAACTATTTCTAACCTATCATGTAAGAGCAATTCTAACAGATAGATACAATATAATATGATATCACTAGTTGCAAAAGTAGTTCATTACAAACAAATATATATGAAAGCAATAGTGTAACAGATATAAACGTAAATGGTTACATATTACACCTACAACACCATCATTGCACCCATAATAAATCATAAATACATAAGCATCTTAAATAACATGTACATAATAGTTCATATAGTCATTCAAGAAATTCATGAAACAACATCACATATAGAATAGTCCCATATATAGTCCCAAACATTTATGATTTCGAAATTCCTTATGCTCTTTATTAAGTCAAATATAATAGTACCATCCGAAGTTAGAATGGGAAAAATTTCCTCTCTTCATACAATAGATTCTCTTTTATAAAATAAGAGAGTCTCTTCAGTTCTTGTAACTGTTCATTTTTTTTGGTTACAACTTTTCATTTCGTCTCCTTTTGTTTTGTTAACTAACTTGAAATTCTCATTTATCTTCATACAAACATTATTACAAGATTTGAAAAATATTCTTAAGTAGTCAATTCACTTTGCAGGGAGTCCACGAGTTATAAAAAATCGACTTTGCTTAGCTACATCCTCTTCTTTCCTAAAATTTCCTGAGCGTTTCAGCGGTCAAGTTAGAAAAAATGATTTTACTAACTTCTTCTACATTGCTCCATATTTCCAACGAGCCCTCTTGCGCCTAAATAGGTCTTCTGGATCATGAGTTATGGCATGCTGAAGAACTTGTAGTTCATCCCCCATCAAATTTGTGGCCCTATTTTACCTTAATTTGTTGGGCATATCTATTATTTATATGGCTTGAATTCCTCTCCCAACGTGTTCTCCCGTTCGATATCTTTCCAAAGATCCCACCCTTGATTGATTTGGCCTCTTGGATGATGAGTTATGACCTACTGAAGTCGACGTTTAACAGTTGTTGATCTACTCATGGGGTTAATCTAGGACATTGATCTTGTACTCTAAATAGTTATCCCACATGCATTGTGGGAATTAAATCTAAGTGGTTTATATTATTTTCCAACCCTTAGTAGTTTGTGTGTGAAGTTAGGGTAGGCATGGAACCTTGAGCCTGCATAGATATTTTGGTGGATGATAAGTGTTGTGAAATTTAGGAAGGCTCATGTCCAAAGGTTCATTTCCGATGATCGAGGTCCGATGGTTAGACTTAGGAGAATTAAAAATGAAATCCTGATAGGTGGATTCTGATAGGTGAAGCCCGATAGCTCAAGCCTAATAGATCTATGAGATAACTCAATCTCGATAGGTCTATCAGATTGGGAGAATTGGAAAAATAACAAAAAGGATAATGTTTGATCCGATGGAGGAAACCCGATGAAGTGAGCCCGACGAGATTTGGGGGGGGGTGATTAAATTAAATTAAATTAAATAAATAAATATAAATAAAATAGAATAAATAAAGTAAACAATAATAAAAATAATAAAATAAAATAAAATAGAAAAATTCTGAAGAAATAATAAAATACAATTTGAAACTTTGGGGAAAATGTATAAAAATTAAAATTAAAATGAAATAAAATAAATAAATAAAAATACATACATGCATATATATAATGAAAAATCAAAGTGTATCCAATTCTACTAAGAATTTGGGAAAAATAATAAAAATATCCATGGATAAATAATGAAATACACATTAAGGATTTAGGGAGTTTTTTGGGAAAAATGCACGTTAGGTGAATTCAGTTGTTAGTGTAAGGAATAATTTTCCCATGTAATTCCTAGAATAAATGGTAAATTCAAAACCATGGGAAGGTTAGGAAAAAACATGAGTAGATTTCAGAAAACCATGGGAAATTTAAAACCATGTGTAGATTTGTAAAACCATGGGTAATTTAAAAAAAAAAAATAAGGAATAAAATAACAAAAATAAAAAAATAAAAATAAAACAAAAAAAGCTATACAAATCGTATATATAAAATAAATTATGGATAAGGTTAAGGAATAATTAGGCTTGGTTTCGTACAGGTCAAGGTTCCATCACCAATAAGGGTTCCACACCTAGGCCAAGGTTCTGCACCTAGGGATCAAAAGCTGAGACAAAGCATATCATGCAAACTTCAAATACCCGGATGTTGAGTCAAGTAGACACACCATACCAAGATCGAGATCACGTGAATTCAGATAAGACAAATGGTGACCAGGAAATGTGAAAAGGGATGACATGTCACATGATATGTCAACACCACGAAGGGTGACCCGTAGGATGAAAGGGAGTTTGACACTAGCCTAGCACACGAGATATGTTAATTTGATAAAGGGGAGCCTGATAGGTTGTGAACCCGATAGCACAAAAATCGGATAAGCTTATTGAATCGGGAAAAACCTGAAAGTAAAGCCCAAGTACGAGGTGAAATTTCAATAAGCATAACTTCGATCAGGTTCGGGATTAGAGGGGGAAATATGAGGTAAACATGATATCTCATGACTGGTTCGAATGTGAACAGATGAAAACTAATCGTTGATCAATCCAAGCCAATGATTTGGGTCGTTGATTTGAGAAAGGGGCCAATCCAGATGAAGAGGATGAGCGTTAAGGTTCCATACGATAAAGGGGAACCCGATAGGATTTCAGGCCTCGGGTTTTGGAAAGTTCTAATCAAAATGATGAACCAACTTTTTGATAGGAATAGTCTGATAGAAAACATCCTTATAATTTTGCAGTAACTAGATTCCATGTTAGACATGACACACTGAGATGACACATCATGCACCACGTCGAAACCATAGACATGAAAGGATGACTGGATGCAATGCTAGGTGGACATGCTAGGCTGATTTGAGACCGCGCAAATCTGGACGTGAAAAATGACTAGCATACTGGAGAAAATGTGATGAAACATCATACGAGACGTCACATGACATGTCAATGCCACATAGGAAGAAACCTAAGCTAAATGGTAGCTTGATGCCAAATTAGCATGCAAAATATATCAATTCCATAAAGGGGAGCCCGATAGGTCTTCAAGCTTTGAATTTCAGAAACTCAAAAAGGGACATCAACTTGCCATCCTGATGGGACAAACCCAAATAGGGGAGCATGATTAGCTTGTGGCCTTTGAGGTTCAAAAAAAGTCTTAAGGAAATATAAGATTAACATTTTGAATGTCGATTCATGATAAGCGTCAAGGTTCTAGATGTGGGTTAGAGTTCCAACCTTGGATCAGGGTTCTAGTAAAATAATAAAATACAATAGAATTCAGGCTTGGGATGTACAAGGATAAAAGAAAATTCGGATGGGGTTTGGGAATAATAAGGCTCAATTTTGCATGCTAGCTTCAATAAGGATCAATATCAGATCAAGGAGAAGCATGGACAAGAGGAAAAAAATAGAGAGATTCCCATAGGTACATAAATATTGGGTTGCCCAAGGCATGCTTGAGTTTACTTGTTATGTTCATCAATTGGAGGCCCTGCTCTCAAGTTTCATGTCTTCTATGATCGAATGCACATGATATTCTACTTAGGCATAATCTTCTTGAGGACTTGAAACAAAAAAGGAATCTAGTAAGAAAGTGACTTGGCAACCCTATTCTTGCAACCACTACAAGAATAGACTTTATTACATAAGGAAGGAGATACTTGCTAGTACGTTATAAAAATTTATTCAAGGCATAATATGGGGAATCAAGGCTTGCATTCAAATAAGATCAATAATATATGAAAAATAATTAAAACCAATTAATGTAATTAGGCTCAAAAGACAACCCATCAATCTCATCAAAAAAAGGTTAAAGAAACATCATAAATTAAATGTATAACGAAGAACAGATGAAAATACAAAATCAATGAGATTATAAATTGTGACAAATATCGCCAAGGATAAAATATCTTAGACCCCCAACTCCCTTAATGTAGGGAAAGAATAATTAGAAGGCTAGTAGAAGTAGTGGATTAGGCGGCAGAGCTCAAATTTTAGTTGGGAAGGGGGGGGGGGGTTTCTTTTTTCTTATAAAAGCAAAATGAAAGGGGGGTTGTTGTGGCCACAACACTAGGTCTAGGTATTGTAGTCACCCTATACCTTATTCTCGTGTTTCAAAATCTTAAGTTGTTGTATGTTGATTGTAGGGTGTGGAGGTAGTCTTTCCTTTGACTCATCCAACACCTTGCATGCCATCCTCTGCATGCCCTATCATTTTCTACTTACCTTCTACGATGTAAGATGCAAGATGTTGAGTGTGGAGCTAAGATCCCTTTCAAATCTTCTTCACTCCTATATGGGCTTGTCCTCTGCATGATTTTCCAATGTAAATACAAAGTGTGAAGTGTAGAGATAAGCTCCCCTTTTACTCCTTTTATCCCTTCCATAGTCCCACAATATGCATGCCTTGATGACTTGTGTAGGGTGTCAAGTACAGATGCAAGATGCACACCGTAGATGCAGGGTGCGGTGCTAGGCTCCCCTCCACAAGGCATTTTCCTTAGCCAATTTTTGGACTTTCTAAAGATTCTCAAGGCTGACTCACCACCTCTCCATAAGGCTTCAATCACATGTTTTCAACATGACTTTGAGGGTTCTTGAGCACAATGTCAACCAAAGAAATACAATCTTGTCCATTCAAATATTCATGGATCCATTTGGATTAGAGAAGCCCACACCCACAATATTTAAATACCATTGGTTGACTCGACTAAGATAATGAATCATGTGTCAAATAGTAGTACAAATTCTAGGACATGATTTACCCATGGAAGGACAATGCCACTTATGAAGTAGTGTTTGTTGGAGATATTACACACTCGCCTAATATTTATTTTTCCTAAGTTTATTATTCTACTATTGAGGGAACCATCCATAGATGAGAATATTCTCCCTTGAGAATATTTCCCATTAAAATAGGGCACCTCCACTAAAATAGGGTGCTACATCCTCTTCAGTCTTGTTACACCTCAGTTGGACTAGTTGGTCTTGACTCAGTTACACTTAATTTAGACTAGTGGAGTAGATTCATGCATGTTCACCTTGGTATTCTCATCAGGAGGGTTCATATCACATGCACGAGGCTAGGAGAGTGCTACACATGCAGATGCATGAGTCTCTCTCCACTCCACTTTCATGATTTGCTAGTTAACTGATGATTGCATGGCCAGTTAACTAATAATTGCATGATCAATTAACTAGGACTAGGTGGTAGTTGACTCTATATTCTATAAGTGAGTTTCCATATCTCTCTAAGATCACTAATATGGCACATTGGTTACTCATGTAGCCTACATATATTGTAAATTAATCAATTTTTGATAGTGCAATAAACAATTAATACAATTCATTATTCTTTCTCTTATTCTCTTATGTGTGTGTGTGTGTGTGTGTGTGTGTGTGTTTCTTTTGCAAGCTTTGTGTGAATTTCTACTAGCTAGGTTCTCTATGCAAGTTTCATCGAAACTTCACATGGTATTAGAGCCCATAGGTTGCTAGGAGCAAGGCGCACATGCACTCATTTGTAGGTACAAAATATTGCAGAAGTCAGAAAGAATTGAATTTCCATCGTCATCACTTCTTATGCCACACAATTATTTCGAGTGGAAGCCAAAGATTCTACTTATTCTCATATGTAGAGGCTTATATTGAATAGCCATGGCAACAAAGGCAGAGCCTGATTTTGCCGATGAGAAAACTCATTTTCTCAACAGACAAGATATGGATTTCAGACTTATCTACATGTCTCTTTCTCCTAAAATACAGTTCCATGTGGTATCACTCTCAACTCCATATGAACTATGGAACAAATTGGAGGTCTTTTTCGGGAAAAAGAAATATTTTAAAGAATGCATGTAGAAGATTGACAAGACAAATTCAACAAAAAATCCACCAGAAGAACAAGCTTCTCATTTTGAATAGACTTTTGCACACCCCATGCATGCATCTCAGGTGACACTTGCAGAGACGTTTGCACACCCCATGCATATCTCCAGAGCCACATGTAGAGACTCCCATGCATGTATCTCAGGAGACACATGCAGGGAATTCTGCATGTGCCATGCATGCATCTTAGGTGACACTTACAGAGACTTCTGCACACCCCATACATGCATCTTAGGTGACACTTACAGAGACTTCTGCACACCCCATGCATGCATCTCATGAGCCAAATGTAGAGACTTATGCACATTCTCTTGTTCCAAACATTCGAGATGATGTTTCCTCCAAATCAAATCAGATTTCAGATCTGATTTTAGAATCATATTTGGACGATATTGAGCATGCAAATGATGAGCCAGATCAAAGACCCAAGTGGGCACAATCCATGCTACCAACAACTGATTAGCTTGCAGATGATCCAGCGGATCCGAGGAAGATGAGATCCCAGCTTGAGGAGGCACCTCATGCACTTACATCCACATAAAAAGTAACGTGCATGCATTTCTACATAGTTCTAGTATCTAACCCTCAGACCTATGTAGAGAATGAAGGGAATTTGTATTGGAAAGTTCCCATGAATGAAGGGGATTTGGATTTTCTTCTTTCCAATAAGAAAAAATGGATATATATGGACATCTCACTGGTGCATCTACTTCATCATATCCATACAAACATCTACATATTCAACGAAATCTACATACATCTACATCTTCCACAAAATCTTCACCGAGCATAAACTTTCACATTTGCGAGGTCTCCTTGGAGTGAAGGACATAGTTGCCTAGCAATTTTCTTTCTTCTTTTTCAACATTGTACTTTGTGGGGGGGAGGGGGGGGTTTCCCATGAAGTTTCCCCTCTTTCCTTTCTTCAGTATTCATTGATTAGATGCATTGTAAAATGGGCACCTAACATGGATTCTTGTCAGGATTCATTCTTCATTTACTTCCTATTAGTCTTTAGGGGGGGGTGTTGGAGATATTACACACTCACCTAATATTTATTTTTCCTAAGCTTACTAGTCTAATGTTGAGGGAACCATACATAGATGAGAATATTTTACCCTGAGAATATTCCCCATTAAAATAGGGAACCTCCACTAAAATAGGGTGCTACATCCTCTTTAGTCTTGTTACAACTTAGTTAGACTAGTTGGTCTTGACTCAGTTACACTTTAGTTAGACTAGTGGAGTAGGGTCATGCATGTTCACCTTAGTATTCTCACCAAGAGGGCACATATCACATGCATGAGGCTAGGAGGACACTACATATGCACATGCATGAGTCTCTCTCCATTCCACTTGCATGATTAACCAGTTAACTGATGACTACATGACCAATTAACTAGGACTAGATGGTAGTTGACTCCAATATTCTCACCAAGAGGGCACATATCACATGCATGAGGCTAGGAGAATGCTACACATGCACATGCATGAGTCTTTCTCCATTCCACTTGCGTGATTAGCCAGTTAACTGATGATCACATGACCAATTAACTAGGACTAGGTGGTAGTTGACTCCAGTATTATCACCAAGAGGGCACATATCACATGCATGAGGCTAGGAGAATGCTACACATGCACATGCATGAGTCTCTCTCCACTCCACTTGTGTGATTAACCAATTAACTGATGACTACATGACCAATTAACTAGGACTAGGTGGTAGTTGACTCCAGAGTCTATTAGTGAGTGTCCAAATCTCTCTAAGATCAATACTGTGGCACATTGGTGACTCATGTAGCCTATATCTATTGTAAATTATTCACTCTTTGATAGTGGAATATACAAATAATACAATTCATTATTCTTTCTCTCATTCTCTTATATCTTTGTGTGTGTTTATTTTGCAAGCTTTATGTGAATTTCTACTAGCTAGGTTCTTTGTGCAAGTTTCACTGAAACTTCATAGTGCTTCTATACATCCATGACATATTATTTGTACAACCACACCTAAGGGATTATCATGGCATATAAAAGTACAAACCTTAAAATGGGTTCCTCCACTTCAAGGATAGTTTATTTTGCATTTGTAAGATAAATCTAGATGTTGAAGTTTATTTCACTTGAACTAAGGAGTGTCACAAGATCATAATCCAAACAAAAAAACTTCTCATGTTTTCTATTTGATCAACAATCACACTGAAGACTATTATGTTTACATGAGTGTCCTTTATCACACAGTGTGCACAATAAAACCATAACAATTTGATTCTAAAGAAATATAGTGACATATTCAAGGACCCCATGGGAGTACCTCTACACTACCAAGTTAACAATCATATCGATCTAGTTCTTACAACTTTGTTTCACAATAAATCCATATATTACACATCTAATCTAGAAAGTGAAGAAATATTACACTAGATTTAGGATCTCCTATAGGGACATATTGGACTAAGCACTTCTCATTGTAGAACTCACACTAAAGAAATATGGTACTTAGTGCCTTTGCATTGATTGTCTTGGCCTCAATAATATTTTAATCTAGAATATAAACTACTACATAGGGGGGGGGAATGATGCATGTTTCAACATTTAATCATTATTTTAGGGATTTTTGTGCTTAAAAAAATGATAATTTTTCCATCTTTAAATGATGTTTCATAGTACCATAATTTAATATAAAAAATGAGCATCAAGATATATCACTTAATGAATTTAGATACAAATGTGTGTGTGTGTGTTGGTACAAAATGTTCAAAATTGACATTATATCCTTGTTCTAAGACATCACAATACTCACACATATAATGATGTATCTAATTTGGTTCTTTCTATTAATACCAATTGTTATTAATTAAAATTTACAAACTACAAAATATTGGAGGACTGTGGACCTCTACTGGTATATGAAGACATTTGTGGGGAAAATTCTATAGGATAAGGACGAGGTGCATGAGGAAATAATTCTTCATGTTGATGAAGTAATGTTGCATCTCAAGGACATCAGATCCATGCTCCCAACACTTGCTCAATCGACGCCCACTCCACCTCATGCCGACCCTAAGACTCAGAGACACGAGAAACCTCTGGGTGCAAATTGCACTTCTCCAAATTAACTCTCTATGTGTTTAGGTTTTTGGTTATCTTATCTTCATTCCATAAGCTGTATTATCATTATTGTATAGGGATAATTCGACATATAATCTGGCTATATTGTATCATTAGTCTTGTTTTAATTCAGAATATATCTCAAACTCTTTGGACATATGGTTTATACCACTACTATTGGTCTAGTTTCCTTAGTGGCATGCCAACTTTACAATGGATTTTGTATAACTTCTCCTTTCTGTGATTAATAGAATTAT
>JASDQU010100254.1:665096-700057 GCA_032191745.1 Picea mariana | reverse complement strand
TATATATATATATATATATATATATATATATATATATATATATATATATATATATATATATATATATATATATATATATATATATAATTCAAATTGATGAGTTACTCATTCTTGTGTCTTTTGTAAATAAATATCTAGATCTTTTTATTTATGTTAATGAGTTATTAATTCTTATTTCTCTTGTTCCCAAGTGCATTTTTTCGCCAACATGATTGAAACACTAATGTTGAGGAATGGTGATTTTTCTTTGACATAATTATTTTCTACCAAATGATCAAGGAGTAAATGAGCCATGATTATTTGTGAATACATTTTTTTATGAATTTTCCATTTTGATACTAAGATGTAAATATGATGAGAATATAAATAGATTGAACTATTGAAGTTACAGGTCTTCAAGTATGAATAAAAGTAAGAAAATAATGAAAAAATTATACATTAAATAAACTATCATACCTCTAGAATAGGTGAAAGGGAATGCAAAAGTGAAGTGGGATGGTTACATTGATCAAAGACACGAGGTGTAGTTTTTTGAATGGTCCATGAAGAAATAATAGAGAATCCATTCAATAGGCTATATTATCACATATTTTGTAGTTTGGGAAAAGCCCAACCCAAGCGACAAGTGTATGACATAACTGGGGACACCTATCACTATAACCTCAATAGATATTCCCCTCATTTTGGTGTTGTACAAGTCCAACACAAGGCAGGCTTCCTGGTTGACCCTGGGGGGGTTGCAAGGGGAGAGGGGAAGAGGTGAAGGAACCACCCCTTAGGTCTCGACTAAAATATCTTGAGACTTGATGGAGGATGATTATAGGTCAAGGAACAACTGCCAATTGATAGTACCTACAAAACAAATGTTAGACAACCCAAACCAAGACAATATATGATAAATAAGCCCCAAGACAAGAGGGAAATCAACAAGAAACCTTGTTGTCCTAAAATTGCGGCATATAACAATGATTTATCAATAATAAGAAAATTATAAGAGCTTCAAATTAGATCATTAAAATCAACGATTGATATTGGATAAGAAATATTATAATTAGTGAATAATACTCCAATGTTTAAACCAAGATTTTTACGTCAAATGAAGGTTGTAAAAGAGTGTTATCAACAAATAATTATGACATCCCTATGGATGTAGCAAACTTTTTCTACAACAATAAATTCCAACCACTAAAATCAACAAGTAAGCCACCCTAACAATAGCCCTTTATGAGTAGATTTATTCTCACAACTTACAAGCAATTTTCAGTGGTAGAATATTAGAGAAACTGTGTAAGAGAGAGTGTTTGTTGCAGCTCTAACGGTTGTAGCTTAATGTTTATTAAAATATATTAATCACTTGACCAATTAAGACACCCTTGAAGCATAAGAGGGTCTAAATCATTTAAAATTCAAATCCAACTTGAACAATTCAAAACCTCAATTTTCACGTTTACCAATGCAACGATTAACAATCTCCAATGCAAAGATTAGTGCCTTGTTATTGGGTGAATGGAGTCTCTTCCTTGGAAGGAAAACTATCCAAAGAGGAAGAAGATATTTTTGTTGAGAGTTAAACACTTATAAAACCCAACAACAATCCTTCCAAGTCGTCTAGGTTGGAATCCAAGATGAACTAGGCTTTTGAAGTTTCTTTAAGGGTGTAAACCCTCTTACTTCCTAGAGAAATAAACCCTAGGTAAGCATTGAAACAAGGGTGTAAACCCTCTTACTCCTTGTTGCAATCCTTACAACCTTTCAATAGCAAAGAAGAATAAACTTTAACAGAGGGTGTAAGGCCTTTTACTCCTCCTACGGTTTTAATATATATTTCTTGAATTTAGCAAGCAAGATGACAATAAATTGCAGAAATTACTCACCAAAATATAAGAGATAGCATTTAAGAAACCCCTAGCTACCAAGATTCATTGACGATTTTTCAAAGAAACACCATCAAGATAAGTTGTTGTCCTTTTTTACTCCAATAGACAAGAGTTGCATCCATTTGACAAGAAAAAGAGAGATAGTGAATTGCCAAAGAGGGTCGAAATTTCAGTCCAAAGATTATCATTATCAAGTGATGAGTTATATTGTAATGTTCATGAGCCAAATTTTTTTCTCAGAACACTAACTGTTTGTTGTTGTTATGTTTTTTCACGTGTTTGCAGGTGTTTCCGTAAGATGTGCATGGGATTATTCAATATTGACAGACCAATAGATATGAAGCATACAATCATAAACAAGACAAGAGATATAAGAACACCAGTAGAGAATCACAATGTCATATCTGACCTTTATTTAGATAGTAAGGAGACCCCGTACATAATAGATCTGTAGATCTAGAAGAAAGCCCCAATAATAACAAAATGGGCTGCTAGCCAATACAATAAGAAGAACAATACAAGATAAATGCCTCCCAAAGGTTGTAAGAGAAGAGATCCAAGCCTCCAAAGGCCACCAACAAGCATATCTGACTGAAGATAGAAGAACATGGTCAATGCACTGTCAAACCTCCCCAATTGGATGAGTTGCACCCTGCTCTGGATGTTGCCAAACCCTCAAGTTTTGGCCTACCCTTTCCTGACCTCCAAATCCTCCAAAACTCGCCCAGAATGTAGATCGGGCTGATAGAAACCTTTGGATCCAATCTCAACTTGATCTGAACAATGCTGCTCCTCTAAATAGGCAATCCCTAAACTGGATTGCGCCCTCCCTAGTTTGATAAAGTTAAAGAGGGTACATTCTCCCCTCTAGGAACCTCCAAATGCCACCAAACTCCATCATATTATAGATTGAACCACTGCTACCAAGATACTGAAGTCTCAAACCAATATATGAATATGTGAGCCTCCAAACACTGAAAATCCCTTTCTGCAAAGCCCCCTGTTTCTCTTCAATTTGTACCAAGCTCACAGAAATAAATTGCAAGGATAAACTACTCTGGAATAGACTAGGAATAATGTCAGGGACCCTTCAAAGAGAACCCAGGTGTTAATTTTCCCAAATGCCTCATGTTTCCTCTAGATTGAACCAAAACCTCCAAGATGGTGCGCCCCCTAGCTGGAAACCCCCCTGGGTTGCGCCGTAGCCTGGCGAATGCCTGTAGAACCAACCTGCAACACAGTAGAATGGAGTGGGAGGATTTTTTCACCTCCAGGACCAAGCCTGGATCAAGGAAGGTGGGATCTTTCACCACTGAGTTGATCTCTAGTGATCCAGAATCGGATCCAGAAGCCTGACAGGGCTAAAAAAGGCTCAAAAATGAAAGTGCTCGGAATCCGATGAAAATAACGCCATTGCATCTATCTCGTCTTCCTGATTCCGACCATATATTTTCTTCGTCAAATGGGCTCCGTATGCGAAAGATATCGCGTTCTGTCTGAAAACCCAATCAGGCAAAAAAAGGGATGACTGTACAGTCCATACAATCCGTATAGTGCCACGTGGCAGGCTGACTGTATAGGCCATACGACCGTACAACTAACGTGGTAGCTCCTGGAGATGACACGTGGTAGGTGATGTGGTGTACAACCGGTACAGTTAGACCAGTCAGAGGGTGACACGTGTCACAACTGTAAGGGTGACACGTGGCACAGGCTGACGTGGTAGACATGTGGCAAGGATGACAAGGCAGTGACTGGGCAGGTACGGTGACAGGTGGCAGGCACGTGGATGAGTCAGCATTTGACACTTGGCAGTTTTTGTTTGGTTGTTAATGTGCCACGTGGCCCAGTCATGGGCTACCACGTGGCACCCTGTGGTTGGTTCGTGGTTGTGTAAAAGTTTATGGTCTCCACCGGGGTTGAACCCCCGACCTTCCTTCGGGCTCTGGACTGACAAGACCGGGCTAAACACCCAGGCCACTAGTGTTTCTTAACAACTATATGGCGAAGTTTTTATTTATGTTTGTTTAATGTATTATTCGACGGGGGAAAGGGCTGGGGCTTAGCCCCTGCCCTCGGCACTGACATATGACCACGACCACGGGAGTTGGCGGATAGGGACTAGCCACAGGTCGTGGGGAATCCCACGAGACCTGAACCTAACCAAACAGAAAGGGCGCGGGGGTTATGGTCGTTAGCCCCGGTCCTATGACCACGCCGAAGACCAGGAGCCAGGGACAGGGAGCCATCACACAACAGCTGGAGCGCCCAACCACATGGTCATATCCCATATGACCAGGAGCGCGCCAAAAGAGGGATGCGCCCATATTGTTATTGCAAAGTGGGTTTTTTGTTAAGTTTTTGGATTTTATTTGATATTGAGCCTGTTATTAATAGATTTTCTCCATTTTTGGGAGATATTGGGCATTTTTGGAGCCCAAATTTTGGGAGGAAGTTGGGGATGGATAACCAACTTCAGATCTATATAAACCAGGTTTGTTTGAGTCCATGGAGGACAGTCAGAGAAGAGTTATGCTGAAGGGAAGCCAAGCCAAAGCCATTTTTATGCAGGGAAGCTATTGAGGAGCAGACGCTTGCGGGCCATTTCTGGGAGCTCCGGATGTCCGTTTTGCGTGTTGTTTTCTTTGCAGGGTTCTAGAGATCTGGAAGAACATGACCAGATCAGTCTTGTAGCCAATTGGAATTGCTACGATGTATTTTTGAGCTTTTGAACAAAAATAAAGAAGCCTCCCCCACAGAGACAAAGGCCTGGAGACATAGGCAACGTTGTGCCGAACTCCGTTATCAATTCTCGTGTTATGGTTTGCTATCTATTATTTCATTTCAGATCTGCATATGTGTATATGTTTGTCATAATTCCTCTCTTTTCCTCATTCTTTCATTAAGCTTCTCAATTGGATAATTAACGCATGCAAAATTAAAACTCAACCATAGTCATTAAAAGATCCTACGGATCATCTAGGGTTTTAGACTCAAAACCCTCAAAACTGATTGTGCTCAAGAGCTCCAATGCGATAATAATCCAGAATCAATAAGGAGTGTGTCCTGCCCTTTCCTTTATAGCTCCAATCTATTCCTCCATTGAGTTAGTTTTACCCCTAGGGTTAACTCTTAACCTAACTCATCTTTTCTTATTCTTCGTTGAGTTACCCTTTTTCCGGATAGTCAACTTAACTTTAGAATATTACAATTCCTGGTTGACTTTGTTACCAATATACCTAAGACTATAGTCTAGTGGGGAAATCTATACCACTGAGTCTCTCCAACCCTCTTCATCAAGAGGTGGAGGACATTACAGTCTCCCCTGCTAGAAATTTCTTGCCCACAAGCAATTTTGAACCTGTCTCCTAGATCAACTTCTCTCCTTCCCACGTGGAATCCTCCACAGGTAGGTTCTTCCACTTAACCAAATATTCTTTGATGCTTCTTTTCCTTAGCTTTCTCTCCTTGACTTCCAATATCTCTTATGGTATCAGTACCAACTATCCTTCTTCATCCATGGGTGGTAATTCCTTGATAGGAGTGATATGTTTTCCGATGGCCCTCTTCAAACACAAAACATGAAAGACATTATGTATTTTGCTGCCCTGTGGTAGATCCAACTCATAAGCTACAACCCCTACCCTCCCGTTGACTCTGTATGGACCAAAGAAATGGGGTTGGATATTTTCTACACCACTTCTCTTCATTGATGTCTGTCTATACAGTTGGAGCCTCAAATAAACCAAGCCACTGACCTCAAAGGTGTGCTGAACTCTGTGCTTGTCTGCCTGTACCTTCTGTTGATTTTGTGACCTTTGTAGGTGATACTTCAATTCCCTGAGGATGTCCTAACTCCGTTGAATCCAGTCCTGAGCCATGGGAACCCCACTGTCATCGAAAGAAATCTCTACAAAGGAGAGAGGGTCATAACTATATAAGGCCCTGAATGGAGGCATACCAATGGACATATGATGAGTGGTGTTGTAACAATATTCCCCCAAGTGAATCCATTTGACCCATTCCTTTTGTTGTCCTGCCACACAGTTTCTGAGGTAGCCTTCAACCCAATTTTTGACTATCTCTGTCTAGCCATCCATCTGTGGGTGATAATTGGTACTAGGTGTCAAGGTTGTACCTACTATTCTGAAGAGATCCTTCCAAAAAGTGCTCATGAACCTACTATCCCTGTCACTCACTATGGTTTTGGGAAACCCATGCAATCTGAAAAATTCCCTGAAGAATAGGACTGCAACCTGTGTTGCACTGAAATTTGTGGCAATGAAAAAAAACTGTACAAACTTCATCAACCTGTCCACTACTATGAAAATGCAGTCCTTTCCCTGTACCTTGGGCAACCCTGTGATGAAATCCATGGATATTATCTCCCACTTTTGTTCCAGAATGGGAAGTGGTTGTAGTAGTCCTACTGGGTGAGTGCGTTCATATTTGTTGGCCTGACAAGTGTTTCACTCCTTGGTGTAGCTCATCACATCTTCTTTTAGACCCTTCCAAGCAAACCTCTCTCATACCTTTCTGTATGTCTTGACGATCCCTTGGTGCCCTGCCACTAGTGAATCATGGCATGCTTGTAACACCTTGGTCTTGAAGGATGATTTGGGAACCAAGAAAATTCAGCCCTTGTAGTAAATGATGTCATCCGTAATCCTGAAATTTTCATCTATTACCTGCCCATCCATTACTTCACAAGAAATTTGTTCTTCGAGTATTCCACCAAGATGTGGGCCTTCCAATCCATTGAAATATCGATCATGGCATAAACCGATGGTCTTCTAGACAAAGCATCTGCTACCACATTATTCTTCCCCTTGACAAATTCTATGTCGAAGTCATATGTCTGGATCTTTCTCACCCACTTTTTTTGTCTTTCATTCAAGTCCTTCTGGTCTAGGAAGTACTTGAGGTTGTTGTGATCTGTCCTCACAACAAATTTTGCTCCAACTAAATACTGCATGAACTTAGCCAATGCATGCATGATGGCTATCATTTCTTTGTCATAGATGGTGTAGAGGATCTTAGGACCTCTCAACTTTCAGCTTTCATATACAATTGGGTGCATGTTTTGCATAAGTACAATTCCAATGCCTACCCCTGATGCATCACACTCTACTATGAAGGGTTGTGTGAAATATGGAAGGGCCAATACCGGGCATGTATTCATTACTTTCTTCATTTTTTCAATGGTGTCCTATGATTCTGGGTTCCATTTGAAGGCCCCTTTCTTGGTCAAATCGGTCGAAGGTGCACAAAGTTGAGAAAATCCTTTGATAAACATCATGTAATAGCAACAGATGCCCAAAAACCCCTTCAACTCAGTGAGTGTCTTTGGTGTCGGCCAATCGATGATGGCTTGTATCTTTTCGTGATGTACCTGTACCCCCTTTACTACAATAATGTGTCCTAAGTAAAGGACCTCTATCATCCCAAATTCACATTTAGACTCCTTGGCATATAAGGATTGCTCCTCCATAATAGTCAAAATTTGTTCCACATGTTGAAGGTGCTCCTCCCAAGTCTTGTTGTAGATCAGTAAATCATCAAAGAAGACTAATAAGAACTTCCTTAGCTGCTTGTTGAACAAATGATTCATGCACGATTGGAAAGTGGCCGGTGCATTATTCAACCCAAAAGGCATGACTAGAAACTCATAATGTCCATAGTGACACCAGAAAGCAGTCTTGGAAATATCTTTCTCCCTCGTTTTAATCCGGTGATAGACGAAGCGCAAGTCAATCTTAGTGAAATATACTACCCCATGGAGCTCATACAATAGCTCATCAATCTGTGGGATGGGATATCTATTTTTGATGGTCTTCTTGTTTAGGGCCTTGTAGTCAATGCGCATGCGCACTGTTCCATCTTTCTTTTTCACTAGCACTACTGAAGATGCAAAGGGACTGGAGCTCGGCTTGATGTGACCCATATCTAACAATTCCTAAATTTCCTTTTCAATTTCATTCTTGTACTTCTTGGGGTGCTTGTAAGAAGTGGTGATGATAGGTTTCGCACCCTCCTCTAACTATATTATGTGCTCAAACCTCCTATCTAGTGGTGCTCCTAGTGGTATAGGCTCAAAGACCTTGTTGTGCCTATCCATGATTTTCTTGATCTCTGGTGCGTAGTGTGTTTCCCCTTTTTGTCCACTCCGACTGAGACTCTACATTCTGCTGCATAAGCAATGTCTTCTCTTCGGAAGATGGCCTCCATGCGCTTCATTTTCACCACCCTTGGTGTGTTTCCCGTCATACCCCTCAGAACCACCTTCTTTCCTGTTTCTTCGGTGAAAGACATTTCCATGGTTTTGTAGTTTGTGGTGATTGGCCCCAATGTACTAAGCCATTGTACTCCTAGGATGATGTTGGTGTTTGGAAGATCCATCACATAGAAATCTTGTGTCAAATCATGTCTTCCCAAAGTGAGTTTCATCCCTGGGATGTACCTATCACAAGGCACGGTGCATCCACTTGCTACCTCCACATGAAATCCCTCAAATTCCATTGTCAATATGTGCCTTCTTCGCAGTAATGCTGAGTCAATGAAGTTGTGTGAGGTACCTCCATCAATGAGGACTGAAACCTTCTGCCCCTGTAGCACCCCTCTCATCCTGAAGGTGTTGAATTTTGGTACCCCGCTAATGGATGCAATGGTTACCTTCTCATCTGATGTAGGGTCATGACTAGCATCGTCTTCTTCTCTCTGTCCTGGAGTTTCGGCCTCCATATTTTGTATGTGGATGAAATCCTCATCCCCCTCATCATCTGAGATCATGTCAATGTAGTGGGATTTTCACTTATCCATGCACTTGTGTGTTGGATCCCATGGTTCCTTGCAGGTGAAACACAACCGCTTCCTCCTCAACTCCCTCCTAGTGGGCTCATCCATCCTGCCCCTTCCTTGATCAAACCCCCTTGGGTCTCTTCCCCCTTGCTTAATAGGAGCTATTTTCTCTCTACCGCTTTGATTGGCAGGTTTAGGGGTGAATCTCGTCTTAACTGTTGAACCTAAGTCTTTGGTCTTCCATATGGCATTGTGCAAGTTGGTAGGCTTAAAGGCCTTGACCCAACCCCTCAAGGGTTCCATCAATATTTCTATGAAAAGCATCATAAGTCTCACTTGAGACACATTCTGTACCATCACTTCCAGCCTCTGGAACTCCTCTATGTAAGCCTTCGGTGATCCTGTCTGTCTGAGTTGTGTGAGCTCCCTAAAAGGTATCTCTAGATCCCCTTGGTCAAATCTGTCAATGAGCCTCTATGTGAACTCTGTGTAATATGTAATCTTATTGTGTCCCAATGTGGTTAACCCATGATACCACCAATCACGAGCCTTGCCATCTAAGTACATGGTGGGAAATTTGATGGCCTCCATCTCTCTCATGGGGTTAAGCTATAAGTAGGTATCCAACTTCTGTACCCATGCTTGTGTTGTTACCTTAGTAGATCCATCAAAATAAGGGATTTCTATTTTGTCTGCACTACGCTCTAGTTCATAGTTGGGCCTCTGATACTGTTTCAGTTTTCCATGAAATTTGATCCCGCAATACTGATCTAGTGTGCCTTGTCTCTGAAACCCTGCACTTAAGGCATGATACTCCCTGGCATACTGCTCAAAATTATCCTCAATCTCATCCTCATAGTTGTGTTGTGGCTGAGTATCCAAGAATGTAGGTAGATAGGGTCTAGGGGTGGTCTTGTTGTATAGTTGTCCCAGTGGTGCACCTCTTCCATAGCTCTGTCCCTCAGTGTGATAATGGGCGTTGTGATCATGTTGTTGTCTAGTCCCTCCATGAGATCCACTAGCCTCTTTGTTGGCATACAATTTTTTACCCTTCCCTCCATGGGTCATTTGCATCAGGAGTTGTGATACCCTCTCTTGGATTTCACTTACCTTTCTAAGAGCTTATGTCATCTCCACCTGTCCCCTACGTATTGTTTCCTAGTTCTCCTATAGATGATGCACAAGGGTGCTCTGTGTCACGTTTATGGAGTGTTTCAACTCCTTAGCGAACCCTGCTAGAATATGTGGCTCACTGTCCTCACCTGATCCTTCCATTTCGGCCTCTGTCTCACCTGTCTGTTTCCTGTGTCTGCCCATGTAAATGCCACTGAACCTCTGCATGAACTAACCCCCACCGACTGTGAGGCTCAAAGCTCTGATACCACTGTAATATTCTTGAGCCAATGTTTTTGCTCAGAACACTAACTGTTTACTGTTGTTATGTTTGTTCATATTTTGCAGGTGTTTCTGTAAGATGTGCATGGGATTATTCAATATTGAGAGACCAATAGATATGACATATACAATCATAAACAAGACAAAAAATATAATAACACCAATAGAGAATCACAATGTCAGATCTGACCTTTATTTAGATAGTAAGGAGACCCCATATGTTATCACACTAAGTTGCCTTGGGTCTTTTATCCCTTAGGTTTAAATTTTTTAGCCTTTAGACTTCAATTTTTCTTTACTTTTCCTTGTGTGATTTGCTTAGGTTAGCTTGAATAAAATAACGGCTTGATTGTTGGCTCATTTTTTGACCCTCACATATACTTTTAGCCTAGTTTCATTTTCTTGGCTTATAATTTGACAAACCTCATGACTTGACACCAATCCTGACTCATCCCATGACCTGCATGACTTGACATGTCACTCTTTCCACTCATACTTTTATATCCTTTCCATGTTGTCCCTATGTCCTATTAAAAGTGGTCAAATCATCTTTTTGAAAAAGAGCGCTGCCAACTCACTAGGAGTTTCTGTAGTGCACTCCTTGTCCTTTATTCCTTGCCATGATTCATCATCATTTCTCTGAATTCATGTTCTACCTTGTTGTGAGAACCATGGTTCGTTAAAATATGCATTCGAAGATTTGGTTTTAATGAGTTTGCTAACAATTTCAAGGTTTGAATGTTCTCAAACTCGGTGCTGCTGAAACTGCTAGTTCAAACCAGTTCGCAACGGTGCTACAAAATCAGCTGCTGAGGTGGATTTGGAAGCTCCGATGGTCGTAGTGATATCCTAACCTGTTCCAAAGCTCAAAGTTGTCATTACTCCTCCAGGTATTTCGTGAGTTCCCTCCTTTTCATAGTGAATTCATGTGATAGATGTTGCCTGAGTTTCAGTAGCGACCATCTTTGCAATTCGTTCCCTCCTTCATCCCTCTCCATCCATATCTTCCCTCTTACAGACTTGCAACCACCACACCTAGTTTTAGCTATCAAACATGCAATTTCCTTCTGTTCTTGAGTGTTGAGTGCTTGAGCAAACGTTTGTTCCTTGTGTGCGTACTACGCTACCAAAATCGCTACTGAAACCTCACTACATTTCCTTTGCTTCCTCTACTATTTGCATTGGAGTATTAATTAGCCAAGTTTTCAAAGACCATTGCAATAGTTTTCTTTTCACTATATTGTCATTGTTCAGTTTGAGATCTATAAACAATAAGGGGAAGGAAAATTGCATCTCTTGCTTTCCAAAAGCCATCAAAATGGTGTGAGTTAGAGGAGAATCCTAGGAAAGAGAAGCCATTGTTCATTGTCATTTTCCCATTGAAGTCTGCCTCCATTTGCTATCCTATCCTTCACTACACCATAGCCTTTGATCCCTTGTCTTGACCCATGGAGACACCTCAGAAGAAGAAATCCCACAAGGGAGGCATTTTGGTCAGAATTGAACCCTCAAACATGCATTTATTTGATGCAGAGCCAATGGTCAGGGAAGTTTTTCAAAGGGTGGGATGCCTCTCTTTATGCCAAAACATGTAGAGGGAACATCTTGAAGTGGCAAGGCAATTTTCTTTAAATTTCGATGGCCTTAAGACTAAGGTAGAAGATCTGGAGTTTGAGGTGTCTGAAGCCTCTATTGCAACAACCACAGGGATTCCTAACACTAGGAGAGATAGTTTAAATCCATGACTTTAAATGCTGCCTTCTCCAAGGACTTCCTTAAACCAGATTATCAGACTGACAACTTGTCCAAGGGAGTGCCTAGAATTCATTTAGTTGAATATTTTGACAAGATGTTGAAGATCATCCAGAGACACTTGACATGTGAGGGAAGGTTTAACATGTTATACCAGTACCATATAAGGCTTCTGCTTCATTTTACTGGTAAAGATGAGATGAATATCCCTTTCTACTTGTTGAAAAGTATGGGAAAAATGTCTGATAGAGTCCAAGCCAAATCCAAGGCTGTGGACACTAGTGTTTTTCACTCTAGATTGATCAGAATGTTGGTTATGGAAGAATTGAGAAAGAGAAACATTCCATGGGAACAAATCATTGTTTCTGCTCACATGAATTTGGACATAGCATCCACTCCTCAGTCAAAGATACAAATTCATTTTCCATCCACTAGTACTGCTACAACAAGAACCAACAAGAAAAGAAAGAGCAAGGCCCCTACTCAAGACCAAGAGGTCATCAAGGAAGTTGAAGAAACATAGAGGGAGGCTTATCATTCTCCACCGAGAGACATTTCACCCCCTCCTGCACCAGAATTATAAGAGGTTCCTTCATCTACTAAAGCCACAACTAAGAAATGAAGAAAATTTCATTTCTCTTCATCTCCCTCAACAACTAGCACAAAAGTCAGGAAACCTTTCACAAGATCATCAACTCTCAAGGAGGTTGTTGAAGCATAAGTCGTACCAAAGGTTTCTATTATGAAGAAAAAGAGAGATAAGGGGAAAAGCATTGAGAAACCTATTGAGGTGGTAGATAGAGCCCCTATACAACAAAAAGATGAAGGTGAAGACATGAAGAATACTATTGAGATTATCAACATCAACACTCCACTTAGCAATCACACCTTCAAAATATTGATTAGACAACTCAGGGAAGCTAGGAAGGAGGTTGCTCTCTTGAAATCAGGGGGTTTATTTGAAAGAATTGCCACGAAGGATCTCATGGATAATTACAACAACACTCTTGACTTGGAAATATTTGCAGCTAGAAGATCCCTTCCTCTTCATAAAAAACTCAAGAAACTCTATAGGCAAAATAGAGATTTTCAGTCCCAGAACAGAAAACTCAAGGCATAACTGCAATACTTCAAGGATGAAGTGGCCTAGAGGAATTTGAATGTGCTAGTTGAAGTTTCCATTGAGAGAGAGGAGCCAGCAGTGAACAAAATCACTCCTGTAGTCAAGAATCTTGTCACTACAAAAGGAAAACATGCTACTATGTTAGAAGGAAGCCCTCCTTCCACAAGGAGGAGTGATAGGTTGATGAAATGATTGGGGGGATATAAGATCCATTTTCTAGAATGGTCTCTTTTTGCAAGGGTAAGTGATCAAAGATAAATATTTTTTTCCACCTATACAGGCATATATAGGATTCTAACCTATCAACTCAAAGTTCTTGATTAGTCTCATCATGCAGAAAAGCACAGAAATTCTGTAGCGCCATGGCGTTGCGAAATTGTCTATATAGCATGGTCTGCCATTTTTCTACCTAAAATGCTACCAAGTATCCTAAGTTGTGTAATGATGGTGCTGTCGAATTCGTGGGGATATATTACAGTGGCGCTATCAAATTCTTTTTTGATGACGGGCGCTACCAATTCATTATGACCAGTTTAGTATTGGCGCTACCGAATTGCACATAGAGATGTTCAGTATTGGCGCTATCTAATTGCACACAGATATGCACAGGCTCAGAGCTACCTAATTATACATAGAGACTGAATTACACACAGAGATACACAGACTTGACACTACCAATTCTGCAGACCTATTTTGGATCTGCGATATGAAATGTGCAGAGTATTTTGTAAAGGCGCTACAAAAACTTGCTACCTAGTGCGCTACTGAATGATGCTACCAAATGGTACCTGGAATCAAGGGGTTCAAGTTTATCACTCTGGTGGGTGGCTGATGATGGGGAGAAGGGATAAGATCATAGGTGGCACCATGATGACAACTTACAACCTCTGCAGGACAGTTGGCATTGAAATGGATGCGCATCAATGAAGATAATGTCAGTTAAAAGTTTGTTGGATTGGTTGCCAACATGTTTCCTTTTTATAACATAGTTGCTAGAAAAGATGTTAGAACGAATAACTGATTTGGAGAATCCTATGGGAGGAAGGCCAACTCACACCTCTATCTTTTGTCTTCCCTTTTTTATTATAAATAGATATTCCAAATGCTTTAGAGGGTTTGGATGGTTGAGTTAGGACTTCTTATTGTAATATTTTGATTAAGCATACTGGTTCTCTGGTTATGTACTTGACTTGAGACTTTTTGATTAATATAAGTCAGTTTCTCCTATTCCATCTTATTGCCTCTTATACTGAAGTGTTCATGATTGAATGATTCACATGGGATTGTTGTAGCTATATTATGATGAATGTTTGATTATAGTACTGTTATGATGTTCTTCAGTGTTCCTTAAACTTTGAATTCAATAAGATCTTGTGTTTGAGTTTTTCCTCCTTAGGTTGCTTGAAGATCTTATGTCCATAGCAAACCTCTGCTTTTCCCTCACCAAAGTCTTCCTTCTATTCACCTTTACTCCCACTCACTGACTTAAGTTGATCAAGACCTCAATTGCTTGTGCATGCTAGCCCAGATTTCTGAGTTAGAACATCATTATCTTGAGTCTTATTCATTTGACCATTTAAACACTCATTTACATTTACATATTATTTGATGGGTACTGGGCTTATCCTCTCTGCAATATGAGGGTGAGTCCTAGCGCTAACATTCTTGGCGTCGTTGTCGGGGAACGAATTGAAGACATTTCCCTGGGATTGAACGACAAAGCTTACTGATTCTGAAGGTTCATTAGAATTAAGTACATTGAATATTGCAACTTGCACCTGGAAACTCCATTGTTTCAGTTGTGGCTCCTAAAGGAAGACACATGAGGTCAACTCCACAACTACCTCTGGCTACACCTGAAGTTGACCCAGAGATGATAATCAAGAAGGGAAAAGATTCTCAAGAAAGTTTTTCTGTTGTTGTATCAAGTACTTCTACTCAGTTTCTTGATTCCATTCTTAATACTCTAGTTGTTATATCAAGTAATCCTCCTTTACCTTCTACTAAAGTTTCTAAGAATTTGGATTTTGAAAATTTTCCTATTGAATACTCCTCTTTTGACCTTGAATTGAAAGAAGAAAATTTTTGAAATCCTTGCCTATCCTGATATTGTGAAGTGGTTTAGACTTGAGAGTCTTGAAGACTTTCCTACCTTGGGTTTTTCTACTCCTATCAAAATTTTTGTAGCCAAAGAGGAGGAAATCTCATATCCATTGCAGCCTATACCATCTTCTTCCAAGACTCAGCCTTCTGCCGTGAAAACTGAAATCCCTCCTTCCTACATTCCTTTCTTTCCTAAGCTGCACACAATCAAGTCTCCTTCTCCTACTTGCTCCCCTAGAGTTCAAAATCCAAGGGCAAGTGCTATCCCTCCTAGAAATAGGAAATATTCCATAGTGGCTGCTAGGTATGCCCCTCTTATATTACCTCAACCAATGAATGCTCTCCCTTCTAGAGATTACCTAAAATACATGCCCAAATTCACAAGAGAAGAAGACATAACTATTGAAGAACACCTTGTTTCCTTCTACAGTTATGCAGACAATTTAAACATTGAGAATGAGGATGTGTGGATGAGAGTCTTTGTCCAAAGTCTTGATGGTGAGGCTAGGAAATGGTTTAGGGGTTTGACTCATGGATCCATTGTTGGGATTGAAGCTTTAGATGATTCTTTCTTGAGACAATGGGGGGATAAAAAAGATTTTTTGTATTATATCACAGAATTTGGATCCCTAAAGAGGAAAGAGGGAGAATCTGTCTCTGACTTCTCTAAAAGATTCAAAAAAATGTACAATAAGATCCCTGCTAATATAAATCCTATAGAAACCTCTACCAAGATCACCTATGCCAGTGTTTTTGACCCTGAGTTTTGCTTTCTATTGAGAGAAAGAAGATCTTCCTCCTTATCTCATATGCAAGATGCAGCCTTGGAGGTAGAATCTAACATAGTGGCATCTGAAAAACTTAGGGGAAAATCTGATAGGGACAAGAGAAAAAATAGAGTTGAAACCTCAACCTCTAATTCCTCTATTGTCCATCCTCAAGTTTATGAACTTACCAAATTAATAAAATCACTTTTTGCCAAGATGGAGAAGCTAAAACTTGAAGGAAAAAAGACCTATAGGAACACACAAAATGTTGATAACAAAGGTAACTTCATAATACCAAATAATGCTCCTCAGATCTTTCCAAGAGATCCAAGAAACATATATAGGGATGATCAAAATGTCCAAAATCCTTTACAAAACAACCTTGTTGTTGATGAAGAAGGAGAGGATGAAGAAACTGATAATGAGATCCATTTTCTAGGTCATACCTCTTCATCCCTCCACTTGACCCAATATGCTTATGAGGAATCCCAGATGGATAATCAAATAAATGAATTGAGTAAGGGTGAGAAAACAAAAGAAAATCCTAATAGATATAATCTGAGATCCAAAAAGAAAGAGGAAAATATTGATGCTTCTGATCAGCCCACAAAAACATAAAATTTTGCCAAGACTGTGGCAGTTGGCAACAAAGAAAAATATGTACAAAGCCCTCAAGCTTTGGTCAAGAACCCTACCCCGGAATTCAAGGAGATTCTGAAATCTTCATCTTCCTTCAGCTTTGAAAGTGAAATTCAAAAAATCAAGATCCCTATACCTTTTTTGGAGCTGATAAAAAATGAAGAATTTAAAAAATATCTTTCTAAAATGTTGCAGCTCGAATCCTCCTCCAATTCCACTGATTCAGTCAACCTTCAAGATGAAAATCCAACAGTCATCTTAGGACCTTTGATAGAAGATAGAGATGATTCATCCCCTCCCTTCTATACATCACTAAACATTCACGATAAGGTGTCACATAACTGCTTGATGGACTCAGGGGCATCTCACAATCTCATGCCAAAAAGAGTGATGGATGAACTTGGATTAGAAATTACAAAAACTTACCATGACTTGTATTCTTTTGACTCTAGGAAAGTGAAGTGTCTTGGGGTCATCAAAGATCTAGTTGTGACCTTGTTTCAATTTCCCATGAAGAGTGTGGTCATGGATATTGTGGTGGCTGATGTCCCCCCTAAGTTTGGTATGCTCTTGTCAAGATTTTGGATAAAAATTTTATGGGGAACCTTGCAGATGGACTTGACATATGCCACCATTCCTGTGTTTTGGGGGGGAGAATCGAAGGCTTTATAGGGAATCTCAGTTGGACGACATCATCAGTGATGAAGCAAACCCCACTAACCAACCTATTTTTGCACTTGATATTGATTAGGGATTGAGTATATTGCAGCTCATTGATGCTCTTGAACCTCCTCTTGAAATAAAAAAATAGTCCATTACTTTTTGTGAAGATTCTCTTACAACTACCTCTATTTGAAAGATGTTCTTTGATGGAGCCCCTTCTAAGGAAGGTGTTGGTGCTGGAGTAGTCTTTGTTTCACCTACTCAAGAGACAATATCTTTGTCCTACAAGATAGAATTTGAAACTACCAGGAATGTGGCAGAGTATGAAGCTCTTGTTTTGGGTTTGAGGGCTGAAAAAGACATGGGGATTGAAGAGCTATCAGTGTTTGGGGATGCTAAATTAAATGTCCATCAAATCAAAAATATGTATCAAGCAAAACACCCCAGGCTAAGGACTTACAGAAATAAATTCTGGGATCTTGTTGACAGTTTCTTCTTAGCTTTCAATATTTCGTTTATTCCAAGAGAGGAGAATACCATGGATGATTCTTTGGTTGTTTCAATAAGTAATTTCAGAGTCCCTTTGCCACCTAAACTCAAGTATGATGTAGAAGTGAAGTATAGACCCTCTATACCTGACAATGTCAAACATTGGAAGGTGTTTGAGGATGATCTTGAGATCAAAAGATTTCTTGAGATTGTTGATGAGTTTTCTGCATTACATATTGATCAAGATCATGATTCTGAAAATAACCCTCATGTTGATGTTTTTCTAAATAAAATTGTTAATCATCATATTGTTCAGTTGCCTAGTAACCATATTCCAAAAGGACTAGTTCCTTTAGAAAGATTGTTCGACATGAATGATGTGGCTGTAAAGGTTAAAGGTTCAACTGATGATGCTGATGTAACTAAAGGCAATGTGGGTACAAAGAAGGATCCAAAATATGTCAAGTTGTCTAGCAGCTTGTCAAGGGAACAAAGGGTTGAATATGTTGAGATGTTAAAAGAGTTTGTTGATGTGTTTGCCTAGACATATGAAGATCTGAGAACATACGACATAAGCATCATTGAACATAAGATTCCTTTAAAGGAAGAGACCAAGCCATTTAGGCAGAAGCTGAGACAGATAAATCCTATGCTACTGCTTATTATGGAAAAAGAGGTAAAAAAGATTTTGGATGCCAAGATTATCATTCCTTTGAGATATTCTGAATGGGTGGACAACTTGGTCCCAGTGAGAAAGAATAATGGGGAAATCAAACTTTGTGTCGGTTTCAAAAATTTGAATAGAAGCTCTAAGAAGGATAATTACCCCTTGCCAAAGATGGAGCACATACTTCAGAGGGTGATCGGTTCATCTAGGATGTCTATGATTGATGGATTTTCTGGCTACAATCAGATCTCTATCTTTCTTGAAGATAGAGAGAAGACAACCTTCACCACTCCTTGGGGTACATTCATGTACGCTAAAATGCCCTTTGGTTTGATAAACGCAGGAGCGACCTTTCAGCGAGCCATGGACATTTCCTTTATTGGGGAGAAGGACAAGTTTGTAGTCATTTATTTGGATGACATAACAATGTTCTCACAATATTACAACAAACATTATCATAATTTGAAAAAGGTCTTCTTGAAGCGCAGAAAATTTGGTCTCTCTCTAAATCCTAAAAAGTGATTGTTTGCCATGAAAAAGGGGAAATTATTGGGGTACATTGTATTAGCTGAAGGGGTAAGGATTGATTCAAGTAGAGTAGAAGCTATCCATACCTTGTCTCTCCCTATATCCAAGAAATAAGTTCAATCTTTCTTGGGGAGGATAAATTTTTTGAGAAGGTTTGTTTCAAATTTTGATGAATTGGTAAAGTATATTAGAACCATGTTGAGGAAAGGAAATGAAATCAAATGGACTACTGAGTATCGAAATTATTTTTAGCAAATAAAAAAGGATTTGACTGAAGCACCTATGCTCCTCATCCCTGACTACTCCAAGGATTTTCTGATATTTTCTTTTTCTTCATTTGACACAGTAGTTGTTATTTTATTGCAGAAAAATGTAGAAGGGTTAGAGCAGCCTATTGCCTTTTTCATCACGACATTGAGGGATGCTGAAATAAAATATGACATCATGGAAAATCAGGCCTATGCTTTGTCCAAATCTCTCAAGGCTTTCAAAGTCTATGTGTTGCATTCAAAAGTCATTGCATATGTCCTTTCAACCTCAGTGAAAGAGATTCGTATTCAGCCTAACATAGATGAAAGACAGAGCAAATGGATTGCCAAGATTCTTGAATTTGATTTTGTAATAAAGCCCACCAAATTGGTTAAAGGCCAAGGTTTAGCTAGGTTGATGGTTGAATCAAATTGCAAATCCCTAGGGGTTAATTTCATCAACATTAGCTCGGAAAATCAACAAGCCGAGTTGTATGATAAAGGTTCTCAGGTCAGCCTTCCATTGGCAGAATGCACTTGGTACAAGGACATTATATATTTTCTACAGAAGTTTCAACCTCCTGATGGTATGGAGAAGAACAAGGTAAGAGGTTTGAAGCTCAAATCAATCAAATGTTGTCTTATTTAAAAAGTCTTGTATTGGAAAGATCCTTTAGGAGTGCTTTTGAGATTTCTAGACCCACAAGAGGCCCAAAAGATTATGCCTGATTTTCATGACAATTTATGTGGAGGCCATCACTTCTGGAGAACCACAGGCTATAAAATCCTTAGAGATGGGTATTTTTGGCCTAGTCTCCTTACTGATGTTTGTGCAAAGATTAGAGCCTGTGTCAAGTGTCAAAAGTTTTTTGGAAAGCAGCAGCTCAAGTCTTTTCCATTGAAGCTTGTGGTAGCTTAAGGACCTTTTCAGCAGTGGGGGCTAGATTTTATTGGGGAAATTCATCTTGCTTCAAGTGGTCAGCATAAGTGGATATTGACTGCCAATGATTACTTTACTAAGTGGATAGAAGCCATCCCTACAAGGAATCCCCCCCACAAGGTAATCATTGGTTTTCTTGAGGATATTATGGCGAGATTTTGTTGCCTGAACATAATTGTTACTAATAATGCTGCATCTTTCAAGGTTGAACCATTGATCAAGTTTTTTGAACAATATGGAATTACACTGTTTCATCCTACTCCTTACTACCCCCAAGGGAATGGAATGACAGAGTCCTCTAACAAGAGCCTTATAAAGATCATCAAAAGACTGTTAGAAGACAACAAGAAAGCATGGGATTCAAAGATTAAATTTGCTTTGTAAGATGATAGAGTGACAATAAAGAGATATCTTGGTGTTTCTCCTTTTTAGCTTGTATATGGAGTTGAGGCTATCTTTCCTTCTCAGCTTGCCTTGCCAGTCGAAAAATTCTTCCAATACTACCAAGAAGAACCTGGTGATATGATCAGAAGAATACAATAGTTGGTAGAAGTGAAAAAGACTAGAGAGAAGCTACTGGACAAAGCACAGGACCATCAACAGAAGATCAAGCAAGCCTTTGATAAGAAGGTAAGCAATGAATATTTTCAGCTAGGAGATCTAGTGCTCAAGTGGGATGCACCCAAGCAAGACAAAGGCAAGCACGGTAAATTTGAGGCCTTGTGGATTGGTCCCCTAAATTTTTCTGAGGTATTTTCAAATAAAACTTATAAGTTGCAGAATTTGGAGGAATTTGAAGTTTTTGGTGGCCCTGTCAATGGGCATTTTCTAAAAAAAATATTTTTCTTAAGCCATGAATGGCTTTCCATGCCATTGTAAATATCATTTTATTTTTTTATTTTTGATTAAATAAGTGACCCCATAGCCCTAGGATAAGGCACTGAAACTACTTGTTCTTGGTAGCCCGTAGGGAGCATGCCATCCCCTATGGAGCCAATGTTATCACACTAAGTTTCCTTGGGTCTTTTATCCCTTAGATTTAAATTTTTTAGCCTTTAGAATTCAATTTTTCTTTACTTTTCCTTGTGTGATTTTCTTAGGTTAGCTTGAATAAAATAAAGGCTTGAGTGTTGGCTCATTTTTTGAAATTCACATAGATTTTTAGCCTAGGTTCATTTTCTTCGCTTATAATTTGACTCACCTCATGACTTGACACCAAGCCTGACTCAGCCCATGACCTGTATGACTTGACATGTCACTCTTTCCACTAATACTTTTATATCCTTGCCATGTTGTCCCTATGTCGTATTAAAAGTGGTCAAATCATATTTTTAAAAAAGAACGTTTCCAACTCACTAGGAGTTTCCGTAGCGCACTCCTTGTCCTTTATTCCTTGCCATGATTCGTCATCATTTCCTTGAGGTCATGTTCTACCTTGTTTTCAGCACCATGGTTTGTTAAAATATGCATTCGAAGATTTGGTTTTAATGATTTTGCTAACGGTTTCAAGATTTGAATGTTCTCCAACTCGGCACTACTGAAACTGCTAGTTCAGACCAGTTGGTAACGACACTACGAGATCAATTGATGAGGTGGATTTGGAAGCTCCAATGGTCATGGTGATCTCCTAACCTATTGCAGAGCTCAAAGTTGTCATTAGTCCTCCAGGTATTCTGTGGGTTCCCTCCTTTGCATAGTGAATTCGTGTGATAGTTGTTGTCTGAGTTTCGATAGCGACCATCTTTGCAATTCGCTCCCTCCTTCATCCCTCTCCATCCATATATTCCCTCTTACAAACTTGAAGCCACCACACCTAGTTTTAGCTATCAAAAACAAAATTTCCTTCTGTTCCTGAGTGTTGAGTTCCCGAGAAAATGTTTGTTCCTTGTGTGCCCACTACGCTACCAAAATCGTTGTTGAAACCTCACTAAATTTCCCTTGCTTCCTCTACTATTTTCATTGGAGTATTAATTAGCCAAGTTTTCAAAGACCATTGCAGCAATTTTCTTTTCACTATATTTTCATTGTTCAGTTTGAGATCTATAATTAGTAAGGGGAGGGAAAATTGCATCTCTTGTTTTCCAAAATCCATCAAAACAGTCTGAGTTAGAGGAGAATCCTAGGAAAGAGAAACCATTGTTCACTGTCATTTTCCCATTGAAGTCTGCCTCTGTTTGCTCTCCTAGCCTTCACTACACCATAGCCTTTGATCCCTTGTCTTGACCCATGGAGATGCCTAAGAAGAAGAAATCCCACAAGGGAGGCACTGTGGTCATAACTGAACCCTCATACATGCATTTATTTGATGCATAGCCAATGGTTAGGGAAATTTTTCAAAGGGTGGGATGCCTCGCTTTCTTCCAAAACATGCAGAGGGGACATCCTGAAGTGGCAATGAAATTTGCCTTACATTTTGATGGCCTTAAGACTAAGGTAGGGGATATGGAGTTTGAGGTGTCTAAAGCCTCTATTCCACCAACCACAAGGATTCCTAACACTGGGGAGAGATGGTTTAAATCCATGACTTTAAATGCTGCCTTCTCCAAGGACTTCCTCAAACCAGATTATCAAACTGACAACTTGTCCAAGGGAGTGCCTAGAATTCATTTAGTTGAAGATTTTGACAAGATGTTGAAGATCATCCAGAGATACTTGACACGTGAGGGAAGGTTTAACATGTTATACCAGTACCATATAAGGCTTCTGCTTCATTTTACTGGTAAAGATGAAATGAATATCCCTTTCTACTTGTTGAGGAGTATGGGGAAAATGTCTGATAGAGTCCAAGCCAAATCCAAGCCCATGGACACTAGTGTTTTTCACTCTAGATTGATCAGAATGTTGGTTATGGAAGAACTGAGAAAGAGGAACATACCATGGGAACAATTCATTGTTTCTGCTCACATGAAGTTGGACATAGAATCCACTCCTCAGTCAAAGATACAAATTCCTTTGCCATCCACTAGTACTACTCCGGCAGGAGCCAACAAGAAAAGAAAGAGAAAGGCCCCTACTCAAGACCAAGAGGTCATCAAGGAAGTTGAAGAAACAAAGAGGGAGGCTTATCATTCTCCACTGAGATACCTTTCACCCCCTCCTGCACCAGAATTATAAGAGGTTCCTTCATCTATTAAAGCCACAACCAAGAAAGGAAGAAAATTGCATTTCTCTTCATCCCCCTCAGCATCTAGCACAAAATTCAGGAAACCTTTCACAAGATCATCATCTCCCAAGGAGGCTGTTGAAGCACAAGTCCTACCAAAGGTTTCTATTCTGAAGAAAAAGAGAGATAAGGGAAAAAGCATTGAGAAGCCTATTGAGGTGGTATATAGAGCCCCTGTACAACAGAAAGATGAAGGTGAAGCCATGAATAAGCCTGTTGATATTATCAACATCAACACTCCACCTATAAATCACACCTTCAAAAGATTGATTAGACAACTCAAGGAAGCTAGGAAGGAGGTTGCTCGCTTGAAATCAGAGGGTTTATCTGAAATAATTTCCATGAAGGAGCTCATGGATAATTACAACAACACTCTTGATTTGGCAAGATTTGCAGCTAGAATAGCCCTTCCTCTCCATAAACAACTCAAGAACCTCTATAGGAAAAATAGATATTTTTAGTCCCATAACAGAAAACTCAAGGCATAATTGCAATACTTCAAGAATGTAGTGGCCCAGAGGAATTTGAATGTGCTAGTTGAATCTACCATTGAGAGAGAGGAGCCAGCAGTGAAGAAAAGCACTCTTGTAGTCAAGAAGCCTATCACTACAAAAGGAAAACATGCTGCTATGTTAGAAGGAAGCCCTCCTTCCATAAGGAGTGCTAGGTTGATGAAATGATTGGGGGAATATAAGCTCCACTTTTTAGAATGGTCTCTTTTTGCAAGGGTAAGTGATCAAAGATAAATAGTTTTTTCCACCTATACAGGCATATACAGGCTTCTAACCTATCAGCTCAAAGTTCTTGATTAGTCTCATCATGCAGAAAAGCACAGACATTTCGTAGCGCCATGGCACTGCAGAATTGTCTATATAGCATGGTCTGTCATTTTGCTACCTAAAATGCTACCAAATCTCCTAAGTTGTGTAACGATGGCTCTACCGAATTCGCAGGGATATATTACAATGGTGCTATCAAATTATTTTTTTGTGACGGTCTCTACCAATTCATTATGACCAGTTCAGTATTTCCGCTACCGAATTGCACACAGAGATGTTCAGTATTGGCGCTACCAAATTTCACACAGAGATGTAGAGGCTTAGCGCTACCTAATTATACATAAAGACTGAATTACACACAGAGATACACAAGCTCAGCACTACCAATTCTGCAGTCTTGTTTTGGATCTGCGCTATGAAATGTGCAGAGTATTTTGTAAAGGCACTACAAAAACTCGCTACCTAGCGTGCTACTAAACGACGCTACCAACTGGTACCTAGAATCAAGGGGTTCGAGTTTATCACTCTTGTGGGTGGATGATGATGTGGAGAAGGGATAATGTCATAGGTGGCATCATGATGACAACTTACAACCTCTGCATGACACTTGGCATTGAAAGGGATGTGCATCAATGAAGAAAATGCCAATTAAAAGTTTGTTGGATTGGTTTCCAACATGTTTCCTTTTTTATAGCATAGTTTTTATCATAGCTGTTAGATTGACTAACTGATTTGGAGAATCCTATGGGAGGAAGGCCAGCTCGCATCTCTATTTGTTTCCTTCCCTTTTTTGTTATAAATAGATATTCCAAATGCTTTAGAGGGTTCGCATGGTTGAGCTAGGCTCCCTTATTGTAATTTTTTATTAAGCATACTGGTTCTCTGGTTATGTACTTGACTTGAGATGTTTTTATTAATATAAGTCAGTTTCTCCTATTCCATCTTATTGCCTCTTATAATAAAGTGTTCATGATTGAATGATTCACATGGGATTGTTGTAGTTGTATTATGATGAATGTTAAATTATAGTACTGTTATGATGTTCTTCAGTGTTTCTTAAACTTTGAATTCAAGAAGATATTGTGTCTGAGTTTTTCCTCCTTATATTGCTTGAAGACCTGATGTCCATAGAAAACCTCTACATTTTCCTCACCAAAGTCTTCCTTCTATTCACCTTTACTCCCACTCACTGATTGAAGTTGATCAAGACCCCAATTGCTTGTGCATGCTAGCCTAGATTTCCGAGTTAGAACATTATTATCTTGAGTCTTATTCATTTGACCATTTGAACACTCATTTACATTTACATATTATCTAATGGGTATTGGGCTTATCCTCTCTACAATCTAAGGGTGATTCCTATTGCTAACACCATACATAATAGATCTGCATATATGGAAGAAATCCCCAATAATAACAAAATGGGCTGCTAGCCAATACAATAAGAAGAACAATACAGGATAGATGCCTCCCAAAGGTTGTAAGAGAAGAGATCCAAGCCTCCAAAGGCCACCAACAAGCAGATCTGACTGAAGATAGAAAAACCTGGTCAATGCACTGTCAAACTTTCCCAACTGGATGAGTTGCGCCCTACTCTGGATGCTGCCAAATCCTCAAGTTTCAGCCTACCCTTTCCTAACCTCCAAATCCTCCAAAACTCGCCCAGAATGTAGATCGAGCTGATAGAAACCTCTAGATCCAATCTCAAGCTGATATGAACAATGTTGCTCCTCCAAATAGGCAATCCCTAAACTTGATTGTGCCCTCCCTGGTTTGATAAAGTCAAAGAGGGTACATTATCCCCTCTAGGAAACTCCAAATACCACCAAACTCTGTTAGATCGTAGATCGGGCCATTGCTACCAAGATATTGAAGTCTCAAACCAATGTATGAAGATTTGAGCCTCCAAACACTGAAAATCCCTTTCTGCAAAACACCCTCTTTCTCTTCAATTCATACCAAGCTCACAAAAAATAAACTGCAAGGATAAACTCCTCTGGAATAGACCAGGAATGATACCAGGGATCGTCCGAAGAGAACCCAGGTGTTACTTTTCCAAAATGCCTCATGTTTCCTCCAGGTAGAACCAAAACCTCCAATATGGTGTGCCCCCTAGCTGTAAACCCCCTGGGTTGCGCCCTAGCCTGGTGAATTCCCTTGAACTAACTTGCAACACTGTAGAATTGTGTGGGAGGATTATTTCACCTTCGGGACCAAGCTTGGATCAAGGAAGGTGGGATCTTTCACCTCCAAGTTGATATCTAGGGTTTTAGACTCAAAACCCTCAAAATTGATTGTGCTCAAGAGCTCCAACGCAAATAAGATAATAATCCAGAATCAATAAGGAGTGTTTCATGCCCTTTCCTTTATACCTCCAATCTATTCCTCCATTGAGTTAGTTTTACCCCTAGGGTTAACTCTTAGCCTAACTCGTATTTTCTTTTTCTTCGTTGAGTTACCTCTTTTCCACAGAGTCAAATTAACTTTAGAATATTATGATTCCTGGTTGACTTTGTCCCCAATATACCCGAGACTATAGTCTAGTGGGGAAAGCTAGACCACTAAGTCTCTCCAACCCTCTTCATCAAGAGGTGGGGGACATTACATATATCTAAATGAAAATTACTTTCCTCATATTTATATGAGGAAAACCAAGTCATAATGTGTCTACATTACAATTAAATCGATAATTTTAGGCTAAAACCTAAATTACAATGCTTAATTAGCAGATCAATTTGCTCTTTTTGCCCACATAAGCTACAAAATGACCAAAAATAACAAAATGATGGCACATAAGCCCATAAAAATCTTCTCCAAGGTGGAACATGTGATGATAAGTCTCCAAAGGCTAGGGAGTCATGCTAGAAATGTGCTACGACACCCCTAAATCAAGCAAGAGAGTGGGGCTTCAAACCTAGAACACCACTAAGTGCACTAAAATGGGAAAACATCCCCTCAAAAGTGTGATTTCTTGCTCCAAAAGAGGGACGTTTGGGAATAGGAGGGTGATGTCATCTCCCCTTCATGATTTTGGGCCTTGTCTAAGTGCTAGAGACGTCTTCCAAGGTGAAACGTTCATCATCCTAGGCCTCCAATGAGTGGGGAACAATGTCCATCTAGTGGGATTTCAAGCCCCTATGAAGTTCCAAGTGGTTTAGTCCCTCCATGAATAGCTTTCATTGGGAAAGGTCCTGCAAATATGCCCTCCAAGGGTCCAAAACTCACATGAATCATTCCAAGTAAGTCACATTTAATAAAATAACCACCCAAACAAGTGCATTAATTCCCCCCTTTTCAAATTAAACAAATTCTCAAAGACCTTATAAACTTTGCCAAATTTAGATATGGGAGGGGTGTCATGTTTCCCTATTGGGTAGGCCAATCCCCAAGTCAAGGAATGTTTCCTAAGAAGATCCTCTCTAGGCCAGGTAGTGAATATGAGGTGGATTGGGGTAGTACTTTTTGGCATGGGGTTCTTGACATATTAACAACTCATATTGTCTCATTTACGGGTGCCTTTGTGGAGGGTGTGTTGCATCCCTTCATTTGTAATGCAACATTTTTCCAAGCCCTTTATTTGCCATTCCCTTTTTTATGGTTCTAACATTGAGTGATATGTGAAATGGAAATGAAAAGAGCATCGCAATGCCACTTTAAGTTAGAACACATTGAGTGCCATATGCAATATAAATTAAAGGACACTGCAATGCATTCCCCCATCAAGCAGGACATTTTTATTCATCTTCTTTTTAAAAGGTCCTTCATTTTTATGGAGAAGTGCTTCATTGTTCTCAAGACCTTATGATGAGCATATATAAGGATAGATTATGGCTTTTGACTTTCACAATGCTATCTACAACACCTCTAGGCCTTCAACCCCTTCTTCCCATGAAATGAGGTACAAGACCTTCTTGGGGTCAATGAACCCAAAAACCCTGAAGATGAGGATAAAGAGGGGAAGAAGTGTGGAAAGTGGTAAGTATGAGTGGGAATGGTATGATGACCCTTCAAGGAGACCCCTCAGTAGCAAAATTTTTCCCGAGAGTGACCCACTTACTAGGAAACCATGTCAACCACCAAGGTGAAATAAGGCAAACGATATAATTTCCAAACAAACATTCCATAATCAAGAAAAGTCTCTTTGCAACATGCTCGAATGCTTCAATTAATAAAGTGATATTTACCATGAGACTAGACTTGTTACCTCATGAAGCAATACCTATTATCCTTTCTGAGCTAGGCTGGTGTGGCAGACGTTTCTATGCTGCTGACGATGAATGGTGATGTGTGGTGGAGAGGAGGGGATCTATTTGCTCAATGTGAACTCAACTAATCTATCTTCTCAATGTGGGCTCAACTAATCATTTGGCTCTCAAAACTCCACGTCTTCTACCTGTAGGCCTTGAGACACCATCTCCTTAGTTACCCCTAGGTTGGGGGGGGGGGGTAAGATGCTCCTTTTGTTTCTTATTCATTTGTAAATGGATGGTAGTTATGTGTCTACTAAATTGGTAGTGGAGACATTGCAGAAAGATAGGAGGATCATTTTTTAAGATGATCCATTTATAGTTAATGGAGGTTTTTTTCATTCATAGTCCTCCTCATCGAACCAAGTTAATGAAATCACATTATATGCATATATAAATAAATAACTATTTGCAGCCTAAATACATATTAACATTTTTATGGTTGTTGTTCATTTGCTACATTTAAATAATTTGTAACATAATTAAAGGAGTCCAAAGATCAATCAAACAATGCTATATATTAGAAGATATTGTTGCATCTAGATCTGAAATAATAATAATAATAATAAATCTATGTCATTCATAATTTGAATGCTAAAATTAGTCTCTACAAGGCATACAAATTTTGTAATGGAAGGTGAAAGTATCGAACATCACAAGAACTTTTTGACCTCATCCATGGTGTATGAGAGGAAAATCCATTCTATGATTGGAACTCTGCTACTTTATCAAGAACATGCTAGCTTCATCCATCATACATGAGAAATGAGACGCCTACTTACATAGTGCATAAGAAATGTGGTGTATCCTTCTTATATCCAACAACTAACTTGTTGATCCAAAATGGATCCAGGAAGGCCTAAAATTAAAAGTTCTCAGAATCAAACGAAACCAGCGCCATTGCATTGGGTTGTTCGCGTTTTGATCGATTTCCCAAACAGGAAAAAAGTCAAACTGGTCAAAGTCAATAGGTCGTACTGCTGACGTCGATAGCTCGATAGGTGATGTCAGCATGACGTCAACAGGGACATGTGGTAGCACGAGGAGGTGACACATGTCACTCATTTTTTGCATTTTTGGGCTAATTTGGACCAGTACAGAAATGACATGTGGCACTGTACGAACCTGACACGTGGCAGTTCGTATGTAATGTGGCCCAATGATAGGATGGCACATGGCAGTACGAATGACAGGTGGATGTATGAATGCTGACATGGCAGGGTGACTGGGAAGTACGGATGATGACTGGGTAGGTGACTTGGCAATGTGGACGTTGACATGGCACGACACGTGGTTGTACGACACTGACGTGGAAACTGACTGTACCGTACGGGCAAACCACAGGGTGAAAAGTGGCCCAATCATAGGGTGCCATGTGGCACCTTGGATTTTTCCAATATTGGCTAGGCCAAAAATTCGGTTGTGACTCCATCGGGCTCGAACCCCCAACCTCTGCATGAGCAATGGACTAAGCACTATGCATTGGCCACATGGGCTAGTGTGTGACATGTTAAACCAAATGGAGGGTTTATGTTTTAAACTGCAATGTGGCGCATTTTTAGGGCTAATCCCCAGTCGGAGGAGGCTAGAACGAGGCCACTTGGCACCCCACGTGATCGGGGGCTAAGGATAGGTAAAGCATAACATGAGGCACATGGACAGTTGGGGTGAGGACATATGGCACCATGCGATCGAAAGACCAAGGCTAGACCGGAGGGTTAGGGGCCAACGCCCAGGGCTCGACCATATGGAAGCCTCCATGTGACCAGGAGCCCAAGAGAAAGGGGTTGAACCCAATATTTGGAATTTAGTGGGTTTTTGCACTATATATTATGATTTGTTTTGGTTTTTTATGTTGATTTTGGGAGATTTTGTCCATTTTTGGGGGGATCTGGAGCCCGATTTGAGGCCCGATCTTGGGAGGAAGTTGGGATAGGATCACCAAATCAAATACTATATAAATTAGATTTTTTTTTTCAGACAAGGAGGTTCATATTGGCATAATGATGATGAGTTTGTGAAGCTTGAATCCATTTTTATGCAAGGAAGCCATTGAGGAAATGAACTTTGGAGGCCAATTCCAGGAGCTACGCTCAACCTTTTTCAATGCCGTCAGTTGTGTTGGATTCTTGAGGTCGAACAGAAAACAAATAGGCCAATTTGTAATCCTTTTGATACATTTATGATGTACTTTTGAAGCATTGAAGAGAAATAAGAAAGCCTCACCCACTAAGACAAAGGCCCGGAGACGTAGGCAATCTTGTCGAACTCCGTTAACAACTTTGTTGTTCTTTGTGCTTATATTCTGATATGCATTTCTTTATGGTGGCTGCTATAATATCTCATTAAGTTCTTCTTCTTTCCTTAATTTCTAATTGGTAATTGAACACATGCTTAAAACTTAACCAAGTCTTTAAAGATCTATTACAGATCACTAGTACATAGAATCTATATTTATTCAAGTAACTTGTGTCTTCAAATTGATCCCTATCATAGATAACTTCAACATTCAAGGTAAGCATCATTGCAAACAATTCTTAAAAACCATGGATAATACCATAATAGGATGATATCCAAAGGAATGATATTGATCCATTATTTTTCAAATATGATAAAAGAGATAAATCACCAAATGGGTTATCCCATATCTCAAGCTTGCATATCTTTGTATAGCCTAACAATGCACATTGCATCCCAAACTCACCATCACCATCAAAATAAATAGAGCATCTCCAAACTCTTATCGTAAGTACCAATCCACTGGAAGGCCTTGTCTATAAGCAAGTCAATCAAATTCAAACACAGTAAAATTTTACAATACTGAACAATTTCTCCAAACCCTTCATGTAGGTTTCCTTTTTCACATGATCTAGTTTTTTGGGGATCAATAATACATGAGCAGAAATAAGTGAGAAGGGGGCAATTTAGTTTCTTTCAATAGTAACCAAAGATGCATTTATAATCATTTGACAACAAAAAGATAGTATAGATGTGAGCTTAGGGAAGCCTCTTAGTATAGCCATAAGGCCTTCCTCTTACACATCTCCATAACCATAAGGGTATAACGAAAAAACACACAATTCTTGCAAATATTTGTAGGTTGAGGCAACCACTTCAATCCATGTATATTCTATATAATCCAATGCCTGCAATTGTTAACAATTTTAAGTCTAATGTGTAGTGAAGAAAAAGTTGAAACTCGAGACACAAGTAGTGAACCTCCAAATGCATCCTAAAGAATTTTATACATAACTATAGAACAACATAGACTTGCAAGCATTTATGTTTCAACAGTACAAGTGAAACTACTAATCTTGTATGTATATGCATATAAAGGTGCATTGCTTGCATGTACTATTCCAATATCAATGATTGGAATTTTGTATTAATAATCAAAACAATAATACTATGTACAGGTATAGTTCTTGGTACAAATGCATGTATATGAAATTTAAGACCCATGTGCACAGTTTTGTACAAGAGTAAGGTCAAGATTGGTACATTATATCTCAAGAATCTATATTTGCAAAGGATTCCATTTACTGGATCTAGAAAACACACAATCCTTTGACATTTCTGGCATTCATGTATTTGGTTTTAATAAAATTGTATGTGTCACTTGTTCCCACAAGATCTCAGATTAGAGAAATTTCAATAACAACAATAAACAATATTAATTCACCGAGAACATTGTCATACAAAACATTCAACCAATAGTAGGCTTTAAGGTTCACAACAGACTCTGAAAGGATAATGAACATCTAGAAAACGTGTTTATACACTTCCATGTTTGTGTGAGTACCCCATTAGACACTTATTTGGAGCATATGAAACCCATGCGAACACATATCTAGAATCAAGGCTACAAAAGCATATACAAATAGGACAAGTTGTTAGAGAAATTTTGAGGTAAAAATGGGCATCAAAACAAAAAATGTGTTATCAACATCAACTTTAAAAGAACCAATAGGATTCAAGGTGGTGATGCCAACCATTAGGGCAAAGAGTTTTGGAGGGAAAGAAAAAAACCTTTTTTTTTTTTTTTTTTCCATCATATTTTCAATTTATCTCCTTATAGGTTTACTCAAATTTCACGTGTAAACACTCATTGGATCAAAAATTAAATTTTGAATCCAACGAGCACCCACTCTGCCTACTTTTGATAGATAAATTGAAAATACATGACTATTAGTTTATTATTTTTCTTAGGAGGCCCAATTTAGACCTCAAAATTTCTCTAATGGCATTTTGCACCGCATTTTTTTAGATTTAAAATCAACAAACATAGTACAGAAAATCATAGTTCATCTACAAGCTACCAAATAATCAAATCGATGGTGAATCTCTTACATGCATCATAACACAGATGGTGCTTTATATCAATGACAAACAAACCTGATTTTATGCTAAAGACTTCAATAACAAACTTTTGCAAGAAAGGGATTTTATTAAGATACGTTCCACATTGATATTTACCTTAAACAAAGCCATGCTAAATCTACTGTAAAAATCTAAATGTAACACTGTTAGCCACAAAATATGTAGAACTCCAGAGGAAAATATGTGGTTCTACTAAAATTCTAAATACTAAAACACATAAAACAAGTAAACAATGCATTGAATACCTCATAACGTTTTGCCCGCAAATTGGAATGTATTGAAGGATTTGTAGATGATTTTTTTTACATAGTTCCATAGATAGAATGATTCTTTGAAAAACGATCTTGACCAAAGTCAAGAGTAGTCTTTGAGGGACTAACAAATTTCAAGATAATCTCTACATATTACAAACATTGTAGACAATAATTTACTCATATTCAAATCAACTTTGACTTGTTTCTAGTCAATGTGAAAATAGTTAGAATGGTATATGGCATGTGGACTTCCAAATGTGAGGAGGATACATGCACAGTTACCATGGGGCATTTTGGGTACAATTTTTTGCATCCTAAAAGCATTCATATATAGGAGCTAATATATAAGAGCCAATATGTAAAATTAGAGTATTTTCATAAGCATTTCTTCAAGACATTTGTAATGATATTGAATCTTGGATGCAAGGTCACTTGCCAACATCTTTCAAAATGTGAATGTTAAGGAGCTAATATATAGGAGCCAATATGTAAAATTAGAGTATTTTCATAAACATTTCTTCAAGACATTTGTAATGATATTGAATCTTGGATGCAAGGTCACTTGCCAACATCTTTCAAAATGTGAATGTTAAAGAATTTTTTTTTTCCCACATCGGGCTGGGGCTGCTAGCACAATTTGAAAGCTTTTTCCATCGTGCATGTGCATCGTCCTAGTATTACATCTTTTCTCTCTTTGTTACTTTGAAAACATGAATGCTAAAAAAAATTGATATTATATTCGTGTTTGTGGAATTTCATGGTAGTTTATTTTAGTCAATTTAGATATAAATGCTTTTCATAACATTGAATAAGTAAATATATCCTTATTGTAAATTGTTTCCCAAATCATATTATGTGGAATTTCAAGGTAGTTTATTTCATTCAATTTAAATATAAATGTTTTTCATAACATTGAAAAAGTAAATATATCCTTATGTAAACTGTTTCCCAAATCATATTATTCTAATTAGTTAACTAGAGGCTGCGTATAAAAGTAGCCTGTTCTTGTAATTAAAGGCCACTTTTGCTATTGAAAGATAAATTCAATTTTCATGAAAATAAGTTTGATAATATTAATTGAAATAATTATCAATACTATTTTTATTATAACATAAATTCAATTTTCATGGAAATGAATTTGATAATATTAATTTAAATAATTATGAATACTATTTTTATTATATATACTATTTTTATTATAACATAAATTCAATTTTCATGGAAATAAATTTGATAATATTAATTTAAATAATTATGAAGACTATTTTTATTATAAATAATTTTATGTACTTAAATTTTCATCATCATCACCTAGAGGGTGGGGTGGATATAAAAGTAGCTAATTGAAGATTATTTTTAATAATGAAACACAAATTCAATTTTTATGGAAAAAAATTGATAATATTCATTTAAATAATTATCATGATTATTTTTATTTTAACATAAATTCAATTTTCATTATAACATAAATTCAATTTTTATAGAAATGAATTTGATAATATTAATTTAAACAATTATGAATATTATTTTGTGTTCGAGGTGTAGAATAGTCAGTGATGGAGTGTACTGTTAAGGCACTCTGTTATCTTGGGTGTATATTGTTACCGACTGATAGGTATACGAATGATGGGACCCGGCCTGGATAGCCTCGGTTGTCTAGGCAGGGGTTGCGGCACCAGGAAAGAGAGAAAAATGGGAAGTCACTGGTTCGAAACCCTCGATTTATCTTGTGTGTCGCGTGAGGGGCCGCGTTGGCATGCTTGAGGTTATAGTGGTATCAATCGAATAACACGACGTGTCATACAAGTACGTACCTGACTGGTTGTCGATTTCACTAATAAAAAAATATGAATACTATTTTTATTATAAATAATTTTATGCACCCAAGTATTCATCATCATCACCTTTCCTCTTAGTGGAATCCAAGAAAAACATATGAACTAAGGAAAAACATAAATCTTATTAACATCTAGCATTAAAGATGTTGATTTCCTAATAAAAAAATATGAATATTATTTTTATTATAAATAATTTTATACTTAACTATTCATCATCATCACCTTTCCCCTTAGTGGAATCCAAGGAAGACATATGAACTCATGAAAAAAATAAATCTTATTAACATATAGTGTTCAAGACCGATCAATGA